>VDFB02367628.1:0-25394 GCA_007258455.2 Sequoia sempervirens
TAGCATTGCATATATTTAATTAGCATAAACTTTAAAAGTAAGCATTGCACAACATTTGAATTCCATTCATGATAGTATAAAGTACATATAAGATTTCTTACATTGCATTTGAAAAGATATTACAATACTCATTCTTCAGATGAGGTAGGTCAAATAATAGATTACAATTACGTATTTCAAAAGTTCACCTCATAAACAATTGAGGGATGTTACAAATACAAGATTTCCAATAATGCAATAAAGAAAGTACATATATATCCAAGTACGAGCTCTCCATCCATGAAGCTCTCGTTGCCATGATCATAAACTGGGGACCCAACGGAGTAAGGTGCACATTCCACCCAACCATGTGGTACCCATAGGTCCACCCCCCGTGCTAGGAGATAGTAATAAGGTTACCTAGACATAACCTATTCACCCTAGACACAAGTACATAACTAACTAATGGTTACATTGCTTCCAAAATTTAGACAATCAAATATGCTATGTTCACAAGGTAAACTGTTATTTTAGGTGGAGTGTCATCACAATGTTGCAAAGGTTACCCTGGTGTTTCTTCCTAGGTTTCGGCCCCCAACTTGGGTTACCCTGATAACCTCTTACAAAACCCGACCCCATATGCATACTATTGCGGAATCGAATATCCTTTAAAGTAACAAGATATCGATTTTCCATTCCAGGCCTTCTCAACTTATACTCAAGACTGAACTAGCTCTAGAGTCTATAAGCGAGGCATAATAATCTTATTAAAGATTTTAATCTAACTACTGTGTTGTTTAGTTATCACTGACTTACTAACTCTTGTAAGTTACCCTGGCACCACTTTGTGTGCCGGCCCTCACACAGAGCCACTCCCCTAAATATAACATAAGGAATCTAGTTTCCCTAACTAAGGTAAACAAGGTGCACAAAATTCAATCATATAATACCAAACGACACACAACGGTCAATAAATCTTTGCTCATAAATTTAGGTGTCAAAACACCATACTTACAACATGTGCACTACCCTAGTCAACTCAAGGTTTGCATTTCAACAATAACAACACCCTTACAATACAAACTAATCTGGAAGACTTATACAACTAAAACATTCCCAATTTGCCTAATAAAAGAAATACAATTTAAAGCAAATCAGGAAAAATAAACATCTACTATTCGGATTTACTAAATCCACTTAAATCAGTTGAAAATAACACGAATATAAATCAACTTATTAAAAGTTCTATTAAAAACAATAAAGTAAATTGTTTCATTTAATCTAATTTTGATTTTCTCAAATTCACATAAAAGTGTATTCCAAATTTTCTCTTTCAATCTTACTGTTTGAGAAATAATTAATCTTGAAATTTACATGCAATATCTTTTAAAATACCAAAATTATTTTTCTAAAACTTAATAAATTACAAATCTTATAAATATTTATATACAAACATATATACATATATGTTTATATATAAATATAAATATATAAATTATTATATTTATTCCTAAAATATATATTCATATTCACATATATATATATATATATATATATATATATATAAATATAATATATATAAGTAAAACATTAAAATAAAAATAAAATTTTAAACATAACACATAAAATTTGCATTTGAAACCTTTAAATAAAATGAAACATTGTAATGCCCGCAGCTCCCAGCTACGGCCTCCCTGTGGGGAGGACGCAACCCCTACCAGGACTGCGCCCAGCAGCCCCTGGCTGCTGTGCACAGCCATGGTGGCTGCGCCACCCATATGGAGTGAGGGGAGGGTTTCAGCCCTCCCCAAAAACATTGTATATTATTATTTTTTTTATAATTTCTCCCGTACGGCGATTTTATAATTCTCTCTTTTTTTTAATAAAAATAAATTCCCTAAATTCCCTTGTATGGTGATTTCAAAATTGCCCAAATAAAAATAAATTCCCTAAATTCCCTTGTATGGTGATTTCAAAATTGCCCAAATAAAAATAAATTAATACAGTTTCACAATCCAATTTGTATATGAAAATATATATATATACAAATTCAACAGGGTTTTCTTATGGGGAATTTTTAGAAAATTCTACAGAATTTTACATTGAAATAAATTTTCAACAGAGTTTTAATGGGGAAATTGTAAAATTTCAACAGGGTTTCAAAGGAAAATACGCACAAGAATTTCCAATCAAACTCTAATTTAACCCCAGAGGTTTCAATTGTCATTTCCCAAAACAGATAATTTCCTTCACAAATTTTACTCAAATATTTTCTACAGGAAGCTTTTAACAAAGAAATAATAAATTTTCTATAGACTAATTTGCCGAGAAGAACAAAAATTAAATCACAAACAATTTCTTCAACAGGCACGATTTTTTAAACAATTATAACATAACTTCTCAATAATAATTCATATTCATAGACAAACTTTTCAAAAAGATTTAAAATAAATAAATAACAGTGAAAAACCTATTTCCTGTAGCTTGAAATTTGTCTGTAGGGGAGAATCTTTGTTGCCTGTTGCGTGCAATCCTCCAAAGCTTCTCCAGAACACAAAATCCAAAAGATGCTAAAACAATCCCAAGAGAACTTCCAGAAATATACATCAATTCTCAAAGCAAAATTCACAAATAACTCAAAACCAAAATATTTTTAATAGCCCTTTCATTTCCCGTGAAGAAAAAGGTAATCTTCTATTTCCCCAAATCCCAGATAACATCCGAGAAAATCCTCAACCAAAAAAGCCATTAATTCCACTGGCACACATGTCGAGAAGAAAAAAAATATCTTCTAACAACTTTCTGGTAAATCTTTCTTTCCTCTTTTTCAAGATTTGCATGCTTTTAAATAATTTAAAATTTTCAAATTTCAAAATACAAATTTCCCTTTTATTTCTTTCTTTATTTATTTATTTAACAATTAAAATACCATTTCCCACTTAACAATTACTTTAAAAGTTAAATCCATTCACACAATTAAAGCAACTTTAATTTAATTAATTAATTAATTAAATTAAATAAATTTAATCTCTGTGATCAAATTACTTAACCAAACAAACTAATTAATTAATAAAGTAAAATATAAAACTTTATTTCCAACATTTAAAATTAATTCAAATCAACAATAAATTAAAGAATAATAAACTATCATTAAATTGACAATTTTCCTTTCAAAACAATTAATCCAATCAGGGACAAACAAGACCACCAATGACTCCAAACTAAAACTGACGATGTACTGTGACTGGGTTTAAGACTAGACTAGGATAAACCATGTTACTACCTCCCAATCAACATTTCCATTGAGTCTTGACACGCTCAGACCTGAGTAACCAGGTGGAGTCAGTGTCATGTACCTGCAATCCTGCAATCAACCAAATAACATGCATATATATATATAATCCATTGTACAAACACACCGTGCGGAGAAAATCACAAAAATCACAGGGCACTCAGACTGACAAATTAAATAATAGTTAGTCCATCATAAACATATATATAGCAATAACATCTAAAGGAAACATCTACGCTATTACAAAGCATGTCAAAAATTAATTATCACCATACAATGTATCATCATATCACAAAACGAATACACTGTCGCTCAAAAGTCAGTGATCAAAATCTCCAAACCAAAGTACCAAAGTCTAATAGTGTGAAAACATGCAAACATAAAACATAAGCATAAATGGAGGGGTACTACAATATCCTTACATATTCGAATATACATTCTCATTTTTATTGATTGACATATATATATATATATATGTCACCTTCGTCCAATCAATATTCCCATGTATATGGGTAATCCATCCATGAGCATGCATAGACACGTCTACCTAAGTATACTCATGTACATGTTTACTCATATGTATGAATTTATTGTACACGTACATATATACATATATATACATTTTATGCATATATCTCATCTATATAAATATGAACACGCAAGGAAGGACTTTCGCTCGACATCAAGACTTAACACATTCCTCAATCAAAACATTCATAGAACAAGATCATAACCCAATATAAACATTCACAACCAAAAGTGAAGATCACTTACCATTTATCAGAACTGACTTGACTTAATCTTAGACCATCTATGGTGTGAGTGTGTGTATGCTCAATTAGGATCATTAAGGGTTACCAGACCAAGTTCTTCTCCCGAGTGATACTTCCCCTCTCTTTCAGAGGTTTGAACTTGTTCCTGCATTCAAATTAGTACATCATAACAATAGTTAGCCGATAACAATACATTCATATCCATCATATATTTCATCTACAAAATCATTATAAAACATAAAATTGAATCAAACATTCATTCATCATATTTCCATCAAGATTCATATACAAAATATATTAATATATATATATATATAGTAAAGCATTTTAACCAAACAAGGTAATAGTAAATAGGTAATAACACACGGGGTGTAACAAACACTACACAGACTATTGAGAACACATTCACCAAGCCACATGAGAAGATACATTAATGCAGAGAAATGTGTAGCATTTATTGGACCAGTCCAGACAACCAACAACACTGCCAACCTTTTGCAATTCACATAAATCTCCTTGGCAACACTGGTGACCTAAAAAGATAGGAGTGCAACATCCACAAAGCACTAACTTTGAATCCCAAACTGCAAGACCATATCTTCAACATTAGAGGAATACAAATCATTCTCCCAAGTAGACTTTAAATCAACTTCTTGAACTAGAAACACTTAAGCAACTTGTGGAGGTTGGATCTTTCTTTCAACAACACATACTTTATCAAGAGCATTAGAAGAGAGCATGAGACATACTTTAGACCTTCATCAACATCTTTCCACTATTAACAATACTTCTAATGCTTCTAATCCTCATCTTAATATATAATTATGAAACTAACTCTGCTGACAAAAATCATACTCAATGACATCCAACCATAAACTTCAACAAACATCAAATTAGGCATGACACCCAACCATGAACTTCAACAACTCTTCCATACACCAATTTTAGCCCATATTGAATGTTGTCAACTATGAAAACCAATGCCAACTGCAGCAAGGACATCAGTACCAACTAATTCCAACAATCTCCCAAGCATCAACACCTAGTGCTGACATCAATGGCAACCAACTACCAATAATCTCACACAAATCTCTTCAAGTTTTGGCATCAATGATGACCAAAAATCAATGTTGACATCAGTGACAACAACTACCAACATAGATTTATTCCAAATGTCCAAAACTATACACTCATAGACTTACAACATCTTCTTCAAATTCACAAAAATATGTTCCTTTCTTTTTTCTATGTATTCTATTACTTAACCAAAAATTATTAGAGACTTTCATAACATCTTATCCAATATATAAACATGCAAGAGTAATCGAATCTTGAAAAAAATTGTTTCTTGGAAGTTAAGGAATCCTTTAAAATATTGGAAACTTTAACGCCTCTTACAAATGAAGTTTATATTATAAATAGTAATAAACACATCATTGTTGAGGTGGCACGCTACTAGAATCTTCATCATTCATATTTTCTTGTGATGACTAAGTTGATTGTGCAGTACATTGTCTTTGTACATATAGAAAGCTTTGAGAATTAGTGGCATCTCACTATGTTGAGGAATGATAATATTTTTGGTTCTCAACTTCCACAATGCTTTGTTCCCTCAAATTAGATCTAATTTTCCAGAGAAAGTAGTCATATGTCCAATGCATTGAAACAATGTGGAGTCAATATTGCTTAATTTTCTCATATTATCAACACTAAAAGATTGTTTATCAAATAAAATTTCAATTGTTTATTTGAAACCATTCTTCAATGTCTCGATATCCTCATCTTGAGAATCATCCTTCTTTTGGAGGTCGACATTTATAGTTGAGAGATCTTTCTAAATGTCACCCCTAATTTGATTGTATTCCTTAAGTAACTTAATTTTCTCCAATGTGTTTTGTTTTAAGAATGAGAATTTTCATTCTATGCTTTTATTCCACACACAACACCAATTACCATCAATATTAGATAATATTTGTTCAACTACTAACCTCTCCGATCTTAGTAAGATCATTTCATTCAGATCATTGTCAGTATTCTTCCAAATGGATTCTTCATGCTTTGTTGCTACAATTTCATTATCAATCTCCTTTCTTAGTACCTCAATGCCTTCACAAATTTTATTCATATCTCCAATGAATTTAATGCCCCTCACCATGATATCCTTAACCCATTCTTCAATGGTCTTGCCATTAGATTTATATGTGTGGACTTTATCAATTATCTCCTTTCCACTAGTTGAACTTGGATCAAAAGAAACTTTGATTTGGCTGGTGGGTTGAGCTGAGAAATTGATGAGAGATCCTAGACAATTGGTTAGAGCATTAATTTGTTATTTCAGTTTATCTTTTGTTTGTTTATCCTTCTCTTTCCTTTCCACCAAATTGGTAGCTAATACTTTAAAATTGTGGACATCTCCATCTCTTGTAGGTCCCAAATAGAGCCTAGCTATGTTGATATCTTTTACAGTCACATGGCCAACATCTTTTGTGCAGAGGGGTGCGTGACTTCAACGTACATATTTCCATAAGAGGGATATTTCGATAGTGTAGAAGTAACATTGGGAATTTTAGGTTGAGAGGTTCTTTGAATTAATTAAGCCAAAATATTCTTATTTGGGATTCCCAATTCAATAACTTTCCTTTTTCTTGTTAAGAATTTCTCTAACCGCAAAATATAAGGGGATGTAGAGATGTTTTTGGTATCTAGAGAAGAAAATTGGAGAGATCTCCTAAGGTGTGGTGTTCTAGATGCCTTAACCTATGGAGAGGAAGATGGGTTTTTTTCAACTTTCATAAAAGGATTTTGAGACATATTGGGAGGGGGAGAGCTAGGAGAAGAATGTGAAGAGGATGAATTATTCACTTGGGATAGAGATGGAGATATATTTTTTTATTGAAGGGGTAAACGCTTTTGACTGGAGCTATGAACCAAAATACAACCATTCAACAATGCCACCCCAATGGGGTTTGAACCTTGGTGGCAAGAACAACAATGCCACCTTTAAACCAACACACCATGCCAATACCGGCTAGAGATGGAGATATATGAGTAGAATTCTCATCCTTGAATTCTTCTAGCACATGAATTAATCTTCCTCTTTCTTTATCCTTTTGAGTCGCTCCTCCCATGGATCCTTCACAAGTCTTTTCTAAGTTCCTTCTCTCTAGTGGGTCTTTTTTGTCATCTCGACCACCAATGGAGGTAGGTTGTTGTGTAACAAACATTATTGACCGAGGATATGGGGATATCACTTTAATACTCTCTTCCTAATCAATAGCTTTCTCAATTTGTTGAGGAGTGGGATTTTATTCTTCTACTTTCTTCTTTATTACCCATTCTTTTGTTCTTTTGAGCACCACTATAGTTTTAGCTTCAACAATTTTAATTTCCTTAATGCTCCAATCTATAGGTAAAATGGGATGAGTTTGTATATGTTTGGTGAATATAGGATCAACTATGTCTGATTTACCATCCTCAAGGCCTTGGATATCCCAATTTAGCTTGAAAGTTACTATTTGTCTTAAATACAATCTCATCGATCCTCTTTTTCACACTTCAAACTCATAAGTGCAATATTCCTAATAGTCTTCTAATTTTGGGAGATGATTGAAATCATGTCCTAACTATAGGTTATTTCTAACAAAGTTTTCACTATCAATTGGAAATCTTCATTCAAAAAAATACATTGTATATTTCACAAGATCTTTTTCTATGTCTAAAGCATTGGACATATCTCCTATTTTTTTTTTCCTTGCACTTTTCTTCAAGGTTTTTCTGATGCAATATGTTAATACATATCTCCTATAGTGACTTGGATCGAATGACATGGGATCCTCATATTAGATACGAGGTTCCATCACAACTGATTTATATTGAATAAAATAAGCCAAGGTAGGTAGCGTTTTATGATTACAATGCATGTCTTCTTTGTAACATGACTTGACAAAAACATTATAAATTCCTTGTGTTGAGGGTTATGACTTGTGTCATTCATTGATTTGAATCTTCACAAATGATCAATAGTTGATATTCAAAGGCAATAAATGGCTCATGATGTGTCATGCAAATTTTGACTCATACGATCATTCAATGAGAAAGGTGACAAATGACATAGAGTTTAAAGGTTACATCCAAATCTATAAGGTATTACTTTCAAGATATGGGGAAGGTATTTGAGTGATCATTACAAAAGGCATGACATATTTAATTGGCTCTTTATTTTTTGTTTCAATTTAAATATATTAAAGTGTTAATGAAATGGGTATATATACCAAAAAATATTTTTCATTCCTAGGGTTTTTAATTTTAATTATTTTTGTTAATCCTTTTGATTATCATAAATTTATCCTCCATAGTTTAGGACATTCACATCATAAGTAGAGATGCCATATTGCAAAATGAATCAAAGTGTATCTTAGGGTGGTAGAGAGAAGTGAGGTTTAGAACAAGATATTTTGAACTAGCTTCCTAGTTTTTCCTAGAGGTCAAAACACCCTAGGGTACTTGAAACCTTTCTAAAAGGATTCATGAAAAATTTGAGTCAATTAGGGATGTATTTAGCCCAATTGAGGGATGGGAATTGTTTCAGTTTTATTTCTATTGTAGCACAAGGGATTACCCTATTTACAAAATTTTGATGTTGTATTTAGGGAAGTTGGTGGACCCTTATGTATTTGTGAGTATCAAATCAATTCATGTTATTTGTAATAAATAAAATGCTGACATAAAAAACTACACAACTATGATGATACACCAGTGTTGATAATAAACAATGAATTAATTAGAGAATTCCTCAACCTCAATCCCTAATAAAATAGTAAAATTAATTTTGGTGTATTACATAGAGTACAAAAGGAATAAATCCAGTTATAGAGTTTAATGGTTTCCAAATCATAGAAAGTTTTGATGGACCAAGATCCATTATAGAGAGTGGATGGGAACCTTTCAATGAGGACATATTTGAGGAGTATTTTAGAATTCAATATTATGTATTGTATTAGGTGTTGGGAATTGATTTCAAACCTTAGATATCAATCCACTTGATGATGTTGGTCACTGATATTCAACATTGACATGTCAATAGGGAATTTGGATTTGCATTTTTCATTGTTGAGGTGATCCATAAGGAATTTGTGTCTTTTAAGAATGATAAAATGATTCCTTATTTTAGGTGGTACTCCATGTTTTTCCATATTTTGATACATAATGGAGGAAAAAATTGAGATGAAGCCTTATAATTGAGACACCAAATACTAGAAGTAAATATCATGCCCATTCAAGGATAAATTCATATTTGGGATTCACATCATTGGACATCAGACTATTTTCCTATTTGAGAGATATTTTGTGCAGGTAATTTTGGTGTAATTAGGTCACTAAAGGATGATATTATTTGATACTATTATGGATTTCTTGAGACATAAGGGCCAACATCTTGAGGAAGAATATGACCATAATTGGGGCAATTGGTTTTCCTATTTAGATATAATAGGGTTTATGGAGAAAATGTTGAGCCACATGCTTTGCCAAAGTGGGTGCTAAATAGGGTGTATTTTCATTAGATCATGTGGTAGATAAATGAGTCTAAAAAGCTTCACCCGAGACAACACAAAAAAGGCTCATTATTTTCACCAATGTTTATGTTCTTATACTTTACCATTACTTCAAAAGAAAGATTAGAACTCTTGGGCTTTAAATTAATGGGGTATGGGATGTGAATAAAAAGGAGAAGAAATTTTGATCTAGAGCATTACATTGATAAATTTAGAAGAGTGGGTAAGTATGCATATGAACACCATTTGATGAATCTAAATACTCGATTAAAAAAAGTGCACAACTAAGAAAAAAATTGATGACAGGAGAGATATGTAGCTTAGAATTTCCCTTGGAGAAAGAAAGAGAGAGATCCATGATGTTGGTTATAAAGGAGAATTTATTGAAATAAAAGATACCATTCTTAAAATGCATATGATGTTGGATCATGTTGATATCTTAGAATTTTAATTTTAAGAACTTCTACAAGGCCAATTGTTCATAATTATATTATGGAGAAATAATACCAAGAAAAAAAGAAGTTTAGCAATATTTTTCCAACCTTTAGTGGTGCATGCTATACAAATAATAGATAGTAATCCTCAAGTAGGGTGTGCAACAAGGAGTTCAACCTCTAGTTGATTATGTAGTTATAGAGGAAGTTGGAGAAAATCAAGTCAACATTTAGGAAATCCAACAAGGCATTGCCTTAGATCAAGGGCTTGAATTGATTGGTATTCCTTAAGAGAGGACACTACTTGGTTTAGAAGAAGGGATAAAGTTGTACATGATTTAACAACTTTAGCACATAAATAATTCTTATTTGATGATGAGTTCATTGTAGAGTCTAACTAATGTGTTGTGGACTTGGTGAAATTACACAATTCAGGGGTGTACCTAGTTGAACAATCCACTTGACATTACAAGCCTACATTAAATTATCAACCACAGTTTGTAAACTTATGATGGGTTTGCATTGTATGTGCACCATGAGAAACTTCTAATCTATCATCATTGTGTGAAAGAATGAATAAACTTTAATAACTTAAACAAAACATAGTTAATGCTAAAAAGAAACCTTTCAACACAGTAGTTGTTGCAGGTGTCTTCAACAGTGGCTGTAGGTGACTAAAAATAATAATAAAATGAATTCTCTCCTTCTATATTATCTTCTATATTTTTTTCTTGATTACATACTCAAATATATAGGCTAACAAAAATCTAATGAGTGTCCCATCATTCCTTCAAACAAGGAAAATGATTATTCTTCAAATGACACAAATACAATGACTGGACAATAGAGTCCTATTACAACTTTTCATCTGGTTGATTGGAAAAGAGTTTGTTTGAACTCTTGTATGATCAAATTTATTTGCTGGAGATTTTTTGATGTGTATAAATATTTTTCAATCCATATCCAACTTCTTTTCAAGTTAAAACTCAGAGTATAATAAATGGTGGAGGTTGGAGTAAATCTCTGCCTTCTTAGTTGCCACTTTTACTCAGTCAATTTCTGTCATTAATAGCTCCTTTATTATTATGTATCTCTTCAAACACTTTTTTGGGTTTTGTACTCCTTTTCAAATTTTCATATCTTTTTGAAAATATAAATTTCATTAAGAAACGAGGGAGATATGCCTATTTTACCGAAACTGCCTTTTTGACTTTTTCTACACTTTTCCAACAACTACATGTTGACAACATGTTTCTCTTCTTTTTAGTTGCATGAATGACTCATTCATTCCACAATTGATACTTTAATCCTTCTACAAATACTTGACATTTAATAATTATCATTCATCATAATATATCATCAACTAACTAAAACATACAAATGCTTATAAATCATCATTAATCATAGTTAATGCTTCAGGGAATCAAGGTAAAGTTCATAAATATCTTAGGAATGATATTATAACATCATGAACATGGATTAAATAATAAGGAATGGTGAAATAAATAGGACAAATAATAAGCTCATCATTCCCACAACTTAAGTTCTGCTTGTCCTCAAGCAGGAGATGGACATTGGTTAGACATGAAAGCTACCAACATGAAATCCAATGACTTTATCTTGCCTTCTTTTTCATCAAGATAGAAACATTATTTTATGGATTTGTCTCAATATTCTCTTAACATCTTCACTTTAATTCATTCTTGAGATAACATGAATAACATCTGCTACAATAGCCCCTAAATACTTTTATCTTTTGTCACTTTGAGGCAATAATAGCAAAGGGAAATCAATAGAAGAATATGTCAATTGAAGCAAACATATTCATGAATGTAGGATGTAGGTATGAAAATATACAAGCAAGGTCATCCTCCTATGGTCTAGGAAAACAATACATAGGACAACAATACAAGGCATGCACATTTCCCCCTAGCTGAAAGGTCATTTGTCCTTAAATGCCAATATATGGATGCAGGTGGCAGAATAAATCAATTATGAAGCACGTAATTAGAACAATGATAATTGATGAACATATTGTAATGCATAGGTAGTTAATTAAGTAAAAATGATAAATATTAATAATGAATGAGAATCATAAATGTAAGTACATGCTATGATGTAGTGAAAAGCTGTAAACTTGGCGAATAGATGAAAGTACAGGTTCCTGAATAGCTGAATGTACAGGTCCCTCTAGGAGTGGCTGCATATTTATCATCGATAGTTGTTGTAGGTTTCCTAGTTGTTCACTACAAAAAATGTCTATCCATCCAATGAATTCTAATGTAACTTTAGATGCAGTCCATTACCATTGAATAAAATTTGATTAGATCAATTGAACAACACCAATTGACTAGACATTCTTGATCCCATGAAGACCCAACCACCTAATGGAAAAAATTTCTTTGACAAACATGAATCACAACCTTGAGAGAAAAATGACTTTGGAATACGACCAAACAACCAACTATGAATACCTTTGAAATAGTCGTCTAAACAAGAAGAAATGTGGAAACAAACTACACTGGACAACACCCAACTAACTATGTTTCAATATTTGGAGAAAAAGACATCTAAGACATTACGCAACACTTATTGAATGAAAAACCTATCCTAAACTACACTAACCAATAAATAAAACTTGATCAAACAAAACCATTGATTGGTTCTATGAAATAGCTGCCTTTCGTTAGCAACTTACAATGCTTCACATACTTGTGAGAAATAAAAAAGAGGTGCAACATAAGTAGAAACTTAATAAACAACTGCAATAATTTTTGACATAGATAAAAAACTCACTTACTACTTCATTTTGACAATACATTTTTATTTTTGAAGGAAATAAGTAAGCTGAGACCATTCTTCTTTAACTGCAACTATGTTTTTAGCTTCATCTTTAGTTGTAACTTCATGCTTGAATGCAAGCATGACTTGTGATGCTTTTGTGGCCTCCATTTTAGCTATATTTCTGATAGGACATCCATGTGAAAGAACAAATTTTGAACCCTCCTTGTTGGTGTCATGCTGATGGGTTACTTCTTTTGATAGCAACATATAAATTTTTGCAAGATGCTTATGCTGCTCATGTTTTTGCTCTACAAAAGATATTGGTGTTGCATCTAAAGTTGAGTAAAACACCTCTAAGTAATCCCAAAATTGGTCTTCTTCAATCTCTTCTTTACTTTTTTGCATGAGAATACTGGTTTTGACTTCATAGCAACTCTCTTCTTCAAGTAGGAGTTTTGATTTGATATCATGTTTATCTTGACCAACAACCTTGTGTATAATAACTTCTTAATTTTGCAAAACAAGGTTGTCCTCTTTAGCATCAATTCTTGATTTTTTTTCTATGATGTTAGGGAACATGTCTTCATTTATTTCCAATTTACTCTTTTCATGCATATCAATCTGAACCATTTTTCTGTTGCTAAATCTGATTGTGGTAACTTTCAAAATGCCTAATAATCATAAGTGCTTTGAATAGAAATTATGATTCTACAAAAACAAGGAAGAAATTTTAAGAAACCTAGAGATTATCATGGCTTGATACCATCCCTAGAAACACCACCAAAAATGTATAGTCTAACTATTGTGTTGTGGACTTGGTGAAATTACACAATCCAAGGGTGTACCTAGCTGAACAATCCACTTGACATTGCAAGCCTACATTAAATTATCAACCAAGGTTTGTAAACTTATGATGGGTCTGCACTGTATGTGCACCATGAGAAACTTCTAATCTATCATCATTGTGTGAAAGAATAACTAAAATTAAATAACTTAAACAAAACATAGCTAATGCTGAAAAGAAACCTTTCTGCATAGTAGTTGTTGTGAGTGCCTTCAACAGTAGCTATAGGTGACTAAAAAAATAAATAAATTGAATTCGCTCCTTCTATATTATCTTCCATATTTTTTCTTGATTACATACTCAAATATATAGGTTAACAAACATTTAATAGGTGTCCCATCATTCCTTCAAACAAGGAAAATGATTATTCAAATGACAAAAATACAATGACTACACAATATAGTCCTATTACAACTTTTCATCTGGCTGATTAGAAAAAAGTTTGTTTGAACTCTTTTATGATCAAATTGATTTTTTTGAGATTTTTTGATGTGTATAAATATCTGGCAATCCATATCCAACTTATTTTCAAGCTAAAACTCAGAGTGTAATAAATGGTGGAGGTTGGAGTAAATCTCTGCCTTCTCAATCATCACTTTTTACTCAGTCAACTTCTGTCATTAACAAATCCTTTATTATTGTGTATCTCTTCAATTTTTTTTTTTTTTTGTGCTCCTTCTTTTCAACTTTCCAGATCTTTTTGAAAATCTGAAATTCATTAAGAAACAAGGGAGATATGCCTATTTTACTAAAACTACCTTTTTGACGCTTTCTACACTTTTCTAGCAACAACTACATGTTGACAACTGTCAACATGTTTCTCTTCTTTTCAGCTGCATGAATGACTCATTCCTTCAACAAATGATATTTTACTCCTTCTACAAATACTTGACATTTAATAATTATCATTCATCATAATATATCATCATAATTTAGCATCAACTAACTAAAACAACAAATGTTTATAAATCATCATTAATCATAGTTAATGCTTCAAGGAATCAAGGTAAAGTTCATAAATATCTTAGGAATGATATTATAACATCATTAACATGGATTAACTCATAAGGAATGTTGAAATAAATAGGACAAATAATAAGCTCATCATTCATCAAGTTCAATAAATTAAAAGCTCTCTTGCTAACGAAAAATTCAAAAGTATTTTTACAAAAATGAATGAAGAAAGGAGGTAGGTTTGAGAGGATGAGATTAAGGAAGTAGCTTAGACTATCCTAAGGGACATTGATATTGGTGTCAACAAGATCAATCTAGAGGAAGGATATATTAGTTAAAGAAAGTGGGTGCTTACTCTCACTAGGGTGGGACATATCTTCTATTATAGCTATGGATACAATAATATGACAATAAAATGATGAAGATGTCTTGAAATACTAGGAGCAAGCTAATGAATTATTCTTTTGGTTAGGTTTTAGTACTAAATTTGAAACCTTAACAATATGGGTGATATCCCCTAAGCATAATAAACCTCAAGTAGCCAAAGATATAAATAAACTTATATGAAATTTGATTGTAAGAGTATTAAGTGATACAAATATGCTTTAAGTAGCATCCTTGGTGATAAGCACAACACTATTTAGTGAGATAGTAGCAAATAAATTACAAGAAAACTTTGATAAATTATAGAGTAATCACATTAAGTTTTTGTAGGAATATAGTAGGGTAAAATCATCGACTCCCCCTCCTAAAAGTATTGCATCAGAAGATGAAAATTTTCTTCTTAGTTCATAAGATGCATCCCAACAAGACAAAGAAATTTTCATGTCGAGGATTGAAAAATTGAAGTAGAAGCTAAAGCAAAGTTAGAATATAAAGATTGAGGCAAAAGGCAAGGGAAAGAAAAATATGATTTATTTAGTCAATAACCTTTTGAATAATATTATGTCTTATATTTTGCATATAGTTGATTATGTTTGGGCTTGTTACAAAAATTTGAGAAAAGCGCACATCAACCACATCATCAACAAATCATCTTTGAGGGATATCTTATGTACATGGACTCACATATAGATTATGGGAAATGTGCATAACAACATGAGATTTAATCGTAATACTCAAACCAAGATATCAAGTACTTACGAGGTTACATAGATCTTAAATGTCATCTCTACATTCTAAAGTAGAGTTGATGTGATGTTAAAAGATAAGTTGAAAAGTTTCAAGGCCCTCGAGTAGTGTTTTTGAACTCCAATACTTGACAGTGGTGGCAAGGTGAAATTATTAGATGTCTAGAAATTTGAATTTTGTAGTATTTCCCTAGTCACATCTATTACTCAAGGAGATAAAATGGATCCAATATTTTTGAATGTTGAGTTAGATAGGTTGCTAAAATTGGATTATGGGCTTGATAATTTCATTAAAGAAACAAAGGTACTTGTTGATGCAATGTATAAGACCCATATGAACAAGGTGGAAAAATTATTGGGGCAGGAATGATCATAAAATGAAGAATATGTTGTATGGATAGAGAAATAAATTGTATGATGTTGATTCTATACATTACTTGAACTCTATAAAATCTTTAAAGCATGTGTACCATTATCCCGACACATTACAAATGATCAGAAATGGCACATATACATGATGATTAAGAGGAGATAAGAAATATTAAGAATATGATTGAAGGCTTAATTAACCTTATATTTTAGATATAAAAAGATACCATGAGTTCAAGGGAAATCATACTTAGACATACAATCTATTCATAAAGGTTAATTTCTTAGAATTCAAATCTAATGGTGGACTGATGTTTATGGGGTTATTCAAGGTTCTCTAGCCTCAAAATTTGTGAATTTAGAGGAAGGGAGGGAATTAATCCTCTAATAATGGGTGCAATTGGAATGAGGATGGTGTAGTCCATTGGAAACTTGAGAGTAGACATAGACTAATATAAGGATTTCTAATATAGAATGATGCATTTAGTTGGAAAGAAAAAGTTATGCATATTTATTCTTCCCTCTATGGGATCTTGCTAGCTCCATAAGCTCCATATAGAGAAGGATACATTCCAATTCCTCCGCTGAA
The DNA here is from genome assembly GCA_007258455.2 of Sequoia sempervirens. Taxonomy (NCBI): domain Eukaryota; kingdom Viridiplantae; phylum Streptophyta; class Pinopsida; order Cupressales; family Cupressaceae; genus Sequoia; species Sequoia sempervirens. Next base: position 16,701 of record VDFB02367628.1, read on the forward strand.
GCCTTCAGTGTTCTCCAATCCATATCGATAGATGTAAGTGATGTGTTGGTCCTTGGAGAGAAATTTGTGATTGTTAATGTCATCTTGTTCTTTCTTGGTGGACTTATTTTGTAGGAAGATGGTGTTATCACTATTGTGTCATTTGAATCTTCCTATCACAATTACCTGTGAAGGTATATGTTTAGTAAAGAAATATCTTAAAAATTCTAGGGTGATTGTTGTGCTTTTTGAGTCAAGTTTAATATCAACAACCTTATTTATGCCCATCTTTGCATCTATAAAATGAGGGACTTGAATCCTTGTCTCCATCATTCAACAATTAGGGTTTGAGGACTTGAGAGAGGAGCCATTTCACATTAAATGTTCATTTTCATGACTTCCAACAAAACACAATGCATCAACTTGGATGGTCATGGAGTAAATTATATTTAACTAATTCATCACCTTGACCATGAGTTGTTGGAAGTTTCCCTCAAGCGGTTTGAAATTTGTTGCACCCATTCCATAGCACAAGAATTCATCTGTCAATTGTGAAAGTGACATGTGTCACTCATCCGTGATCTTGTATTTTCATTTCTTCTATATAAGTGATGTGCTTCATTTATAAAAGAGGTTGGAAAAATGTGGGGTACTAGAGTATTATTCAAGTCTGTAGTTGGGAGAAGATTGTTGTAATGTGTGTACAAGTCATCTATAATTACATTTATTTTTTGATATGAATTAAATGAATACACATTTTACTGTGTTATTGTCTCCATTATCTGAGGTAATACTTCTTTGAAAACATAAGCATATTTGTTGTATTGAGTTATTTTCTATGTTAGATTCTATTCAAGGAATAGTGTAATTCTTTCAAGAAAAATAATGAGAATGTTTATTTCATAGATGGATAATTAAGTAGGATTTCACATGCATAAGATATTCATAGGTCACATTATTGCAATACGTTAATATTTAGTTAAGAACTAATGACCATTAGAGGTATTTGATGTTAGAGCAGTGTGATATGTTATGTTATGACTCTATGATCCCAAAATAAGCATTGATCTATCTTTGTGTATCGTTATGACCGCAAAATAAATTTAAATGACAAATATCAATATGCTTGTAATTTATTAAAATTAATTATTTTTTCTCTTATACACAAACATTAAAGTTACAAGGAATATGTTAGATATTTTCATAATATTGAAAATCCTTGTTATAATATATGAGAATTTGTATCTTCTTGTGACTATAGTCTAATTTTTATATGTATTTTTAGTTAGTGTTGTAAAAAAAGCACCCATCTTGATTTTGTAGAGCTAAAAGCATAGGAGAGGTCAATCTTAGGGTCACTCTCATTCATTTTCCAACCCTCCAATAGTTTTGAACATAATATCTCATAAATATTTAAATTTTTTTGAATATAGGTTGTGGTACCAACATATTGGATGAGTGCAAGGAAATGGGGGTCTCAAATAATTAGAAAGTGATTTTTCTTGCCTAAAATTTAGATTTATCTACACTTGAGGTAAATATTTGATGCACTTCTAGATAGAATATTAACATGGTGTAAAAATATGAAATATATGGTTTTGTTTCTAGTTTTTAAATATGTAATGTATTCTAATATTTAGATGATAACAATTGGTTATATAAATGATATACAAAGTGTCATTTTTCAACTTTGATAGAGGCAAAAACATACACATGTATGTAAAGCCTTAAAAGTAGTAAATTGAAGTATTTTTCAAAATCCTTTTATTGATAAATATAATTAATGATGAGGCTTATGATGAATATTTTTAAAATATTTTTATCAAAATATATTTTAAATTATTTACTAGGATTGATGTATAAATATGAAACCGTTCATTTATAACCCCCTTAATTTGACTTGAAATAATTGTAACATGAAAATTTATTTATTTTGTAGAGCATAATGCTAATTTTTGGCTCATATGATTTTTTAAATAAATTTCAAAATCAAAAGTTATTGAATTATCATTTCAAGTTTATGAGTCTTTTACTTTGAAAATTAATAAATAATTAGAAAATTAGGTTTAAACTTTTAAAACATTATATATTTAAAAACTAGACATTCTCATCTACAATATTTTCAATTTTGTCCAAAAATATTATAAATAAAGTCATTAACCATATTATTGAAAGTTTTGCTAATGGATGGTATCATGACATTTGCTTGTAGATCCAAAGCTTTAGTTTATATTTTCATGTCTTTTCAATTGAAATAGATATCTTATTGTATTTGAGATGGATATCTATTTAAAATGAATATCCATTTGCAAGAAATTATTTAAAACAAAATTATAAAACAAATATCAATTTATGGATAGATACAAATTTTATATAAAAGGATATCAATTTAGGATTAGTTTTTTGAACCAAAAAATACTTGTTTTAGGAAAAATGAGTATTAACTTTGTTGAAGAATTTTGGCCCCACATTTTTTCCTTTTAATTAACCTTGACTTATTGCTTTTACCCTACCAAAAGTTTCAATAATGTATACTCCTCTTGGTTTGGAAACTGGTGCACGTCCTAGGACTACAAAGCACAATGAGTTGGTTCATGGACTTTGGTTCTCCAACTTGTAATATTGTGGGTTTCCATGCTTTCTTATAAAAGATATAATGATTGAATGGAATGTGTGAGGGATGACGGTGGTGTTACAAATGGTTATAGTGGGTGACTAGCTAAGGGTTCTTATAATACTTTTATAGTATATGGAATCATGGATTATATGGTTCTATTTTATTTATTATATAAGATGGTATATGATTTATATTCTATTTTAGCTAATACATGTTTTTTATTTTAAAAATGTTATAATATATGTATGGTTAAGGGCCCCAAAATAAATCTCATTTGATTAGAAAAAAAATTATAATTGAATAAATATGGACCATAAGGGATGCTTACTATAACTAGTTGAAACATAGAAAAAGGTAAGTGGGTGATCCAAAATGGAATGATTAAAAGGATTTATGATGCACCTACACTTTCTTTATTTTCATTATAAAAAGAGATGCACAAAAGTAGGATTTGTATGCAACCTAAAATGGTCACCTAGACGTTGGGCCCCATTTATTTAATTTGTCAACATCAACTTTCTGAATCAATGATTGTCGCATTTTCAAATCAAATTTCTTAATCAATTCATAACTATTTCAAATGTTTCAATTTTCCCTAAGGTTTGAATGCTTCATTAATTTTATTTAATCAAAAGAAATAAATCCCTTTTAATAAATAAAATAATGTTATTTAATTGAAGTTAATATTCTTAAATAAAATGATGCTATTTAATTAAATCTATTTTTAATTAAATAATTTTATTTTATTTTATTAATATTCATTTCTAAATTACATAATCTTATTTTATTTTATTTTATTAAAAGAGATAAATCTTAAATAAAATAAAATAAATGAAATATCCTCTCAAGAATATCCGTGATGAAAAAAAGGAAACAAATTAGTTAAAAGGGAAATAAACTAAAAAAGAATTCCAATCAAGATTTGTTTCTATTTTTCTATTTATCCCACATTGCTTCTGAATTTGCCTTCAATTCCACTTTTGCCTATAAAATGAGCCCTCTCATTCTCATTTCAAAAATCATGAATTTTTACATGACTTATGCTACACAGTTTTGAATTTTATCATTTGAGATTACATTAGTTTGATTTTATAAGCATCTTAGTTTTAGAGCATATAGTTTAATATTACATTTTAGCTTAATCTTCATAGTAGATTAATTTGCAAAGTAATTCATTTATGACATTGCATGTAGATCAATTTTCATTTCAATAAATTAGTTTTGTTTATTGCATTTTACAATCATTTAGATTAGTTTTCATTGTTGCATTGCAAGAACATGATTCATGGAGATTGGCATTCTTGCTTCTCCTCTTTGAATCTCTCATTCCGAGACTGTATTTGCAGGGGTAACTGGGTCAATCTGAGGGCCACAATATCAATCCCTACTCTTCTCGAATAGAGAGCTGTGAATTGATTTGCAAGGACTCATTATTGAGTATCCTTGCATGCAAGGATTCACAGAAGTATAACATATTTTCAGTTATACATTTTGGCGCCCACCGTGGTTTTTCATCATTTTTTTTAAAATTTTGACTTTGATCTCTCAAACAGTGCATGCTGGTGCAAAATGGACATCATAGATGTGCTCAGAAGGCCCAAAAACCCCTATTTTCATATAAAATATGATAGGGTTTGCTGAAAATTAATTTTTTAGTGTTTTGAAAGATTTCAAAACAATTGCCAAAAAAAATCCGTACGGATCCGTACGGACACATCAATTTCTGTACCATTTTGATTTCTGTGCTACCTCAATTTTCGTGTATGAAGGTTCAGCTAAATATTTTATTAATTTTTTTCATCTTTAAATTAATAAAAATTTTGGTTTAAAGCCTAAATGAGCATATTTAGTAAAATGGTCATATCTTGAGAATATGGTCTCCGTTTTTCAAAAACGAGATATCTTCGGAAAGCTGCTTCCGACGCCATTCCAGTGGTACTGGTATTTTTTTCTAATTTTGCCATTTTGATACCTTTTTCGCCTGTCAAAGCTAGAAGTTGTTGTTTTCACTCCGGAAGGCGTAACTTTTGCATCCTGGCTCTGTTTTTCGAAAACAAATAGGCGTTGGAAAGCTGGTTCTGCCCTCTTCTCAGATATCAGACCTATTTTTTTTGCAAAAAATTTACCAGGTATCTGATTTATTTGTCAGAACTCAGCCTTTATCTTTTGAGTTATTTTCTTGGGAAACGTGCAATCAGGAGTTTTTTTTTTAGATCCAAGAGGAATTTTTTTTAATTTAGATTAGATTTTTAATTTTATTAATTTAGATTAGTTTTGTTTTAAATTTTTTAGTTTAGTATTAGATTAATTTAGTTTAATTTTAGTTTTGTTAACTAATTCTTTTTAGATTAATTTTTGACTAGATTAAATTAGATTTTTAATTTTTGGTCCAATTTTGCATTTCTTAGTTCTTGGTTTTTTCAGTTAGCGGTTTAGCATAACGTAGTCAGAGAACTTGAAACACACTAACGGTTTGATTGCAGGACGCGTGACAAAGACTTGAAAACAAACACTTACGCTTGTCAAAGATCTTATTTAAAAAAAACATTGTGTTTGTTTTCCTGCTTTTCAATTCACATAGTCTAATTAGGGCTTCGTTAAAATTCTTAGGAGTTTCGATAGTGAGTAGGGAATTTGGCTCTTTGTTACATGGAGGTGATGACCATGGACAAATCCAGGCTCCTGATGATCTTACTAATATGACGAACTCTTAGGGAGCGGAGCAAGGTAGTGAATCTTTAGCACTTTCACTCGTCAGGGGATTATGCTCTTCTCTCATGGAGAGAATCAGAAACCCAAAAGCGTGTGGATTTGGTGAAGTGAAACTAGCTCGGTGATTAAGGTTGTTTAGCGTGTTTGGGTAGAGGCCGGGCTAGAGAAGTATGCTCTTCTCCTTTTTGGGAGAATGAAAATCGAAGCTTAGAATTGAGCCATGTCGGTATCACCTTTAGGGGCTGTAGGAAGTTGAACCTCGGGGAGCGACCCAAGTAGTACACTACCTATGGCCGGTGATTCCACCTCTCACTATAATAAGAGCGTCTTGTTGAGTCTAAAGACTCCAAGACCATAGTAACTTCTTTTCCATGACTTGGACGATCATCATGGAAAAGCTCTGTTTATTGCACTGAGCGGCGCCGCTCGGAGCCCTGCTTGCAGGGGTGTGTGATTTTCAGTGTTGGTGTGGCTGCGAGGCCCAAGCTCTGTATCAGAGGCACCGAAGGTTATTGTGAACGGAAGCCAAGTAAAAACCTCTTAGTTAGTTGCCTACCCGGTTCACCTCCGAAAGGAGTCATAATCTTTGCGCAAGGAGGGGGAAGAATCTCTCCGTATGTTGATCATACACAGATTCCCATCATAGGCATACACTTGGGCGTTTGGGCGGTTGCGACAACGGCTGGCTACAAGGGTAACCTTTGAGCGTAATACTGTTGAGTCATGGAAACACACCAAAACCGCGGAAGCCCTCTACAGGGGTGACCGGTAATGTAAAGGAGGTGCCGCGTATCGCGCGCATAAGCAATGGGGCAAAGGTTTTGGCTTCTCACCATTTTCTTTGGTAGGGATAGCTATGTGTTTGTTTTTGAGTCTTAAACATTGTCTAAACATCTTCAAACAAGACTCCCCCGATACTATCAAGTTGCTTTGTCCTTGATAGATCTGTTATCGACTACTTTTTGTATCACAACTTGTCTAATTGAAACCTATGTGCTTGATCAAAATCTGTTGATATACTTGCTTGATCTTTGAAAACAAACAACAAACTGAAATACTGAGTTCTTCAATTAGGTGACTTGTCCCAGTTTTAGAGACCTGTTATGTATTTAGGGTTTATGTGTCCTTGACCTTTTGAATTAGTGATCCTTGATCTCATAAACGATTTTGCTTGAGATTGGCAAATTAGAAATTGTTCCTGTCAAATAGATAAATTTTTAGACTCTTTGATAACACACTTGGAGAGTGCTAGTAGTCTCCTTGTCCACCCATTTTCATACAATTCAAACTCAGTACACTTTGTGTAAGTCATCCTCCTGATCCATATGTGCTAGGGTATTCACCCAAGAATTGAGCACCTCTGTGGCAGTGTTGGTTTGCACCTATTTGCAACAGTTCTATTTCACCATCTCTCTCAGACAAGAGAAATTTTTTACTATCCTAGTCTGGTATTGCCGTTTCTTAGAATTGTCTGTTTACTTGAACTCTCCCTTTCATGTCAGTCACAACAAGATATCAAGTAGGCAAAGAAGCGACCACCGAGATAATTAACCAACTACCCCGATTCGGACTAAATGAAGAAAGGAACCAATATTGACCCGATCACCTAGAATTCGATCGAGAAACCTATTTGGACCCAAAGAGCCATTTTAGTGACTTGAGTACCCCCTCAACACCTTCCCACTCAGGTATGGATATGAGTTATACTGTCACTCGGCGGGAGAGGGAAGCCATGGATCAAAATCTTGATGATATCTATGAACAACACAGAAACAACATGATATTTGGAAATTATTCTCATGATGATCAACCTGGTTCACCCCTCATTAATGCAAGATATTTGGATGCCCATCAACGGGATGAAAGGTATAAGAGACAAGCTCACCAAGAACAATGGTCACAACACGAAGACCAAGACAATGAACCTCGTGATGCTCATGTCAATACAACATATACCAATGACTTGTTCAAACAGTCTAGACCAAGCTCACCACTTCAACATACCTCAAGGTTCACAAGTGATAGGCTCAAAAGAATTAAACATGAAAAGAAAGTCTTTCTAGATGAACAAGCTGCAAAGCAAGAAAAGTTTAGACAACTTGAGGAAGAGAGCCAAGCTTTATTGGAAGTACAAAGGAAACTCGCTCAAGAGGAGCAAGATAGGCAGTTAGCCCACCAATTAAACAAACAATATTACAATACAAGGGGTGCTAGCAGGTGGACATGAATCCTCCCTCCACCCCTTCCTAGAACGCACCAAAGTAGAAATGCAAGGACCCCCTTCTAGATCTCCTAGTCCTAGAGGAAGAAGGGCCTCTGTTATGCTCACTATAGGAGGAAAAATCCTCCCAGAAATTCAAGACCACACTCCCAACATGTACATCCTGGTTCCCAACATGGAGGTGGTAGCTCACATTATGACTTTGATACTCAAGACTTCATGCGAATACAACAAGAGCCTATCTTCCAGCAGTATGTGGAGAGGTATTTGGAACAAAACAAAGATAAGTTCTTGGAAAGTCACAATCAACAAGGGTGCCAGAGTCCCTTATAATTTTGATGTGGACAACAAAATACAAAAGAAAAATCCCTCTCAAGAGGAAGAAATCCGCCAAATGAAGCAAATGATGGAGAAAATGATGCAACCTAAGAGCTCATTCTCACTAGACTCAATTTTTCCTAATCCATTTGACAAGAGTGTGAGTATGAAAGATTTTCCAAAGAGGGTGGAATTCCCACAATACGATAAATATGATGGCAGTGGTGATCCACACGACCATGTGCGTCAATTCTATACTATGAGCTTTGAATTCCATCAGGATGACTCCTATTTGATGAGGTTGTTCCCTAGGAGTCTTAAAGAACAAGCAATGGAATGGTTTACCAATATCACTCCTCTTGTCAAGACTTTTAGAGAACTTGTTCATAGATTCGTTCAACACTTCGCATATAATCTGTCAAGATCTGTTACTATGTTGGACCTATGCAACTTGAAACAAAATTAGGGGGAACCCTTTGTTACCTTCTTGCAAAGGTGGAGGAGACAATGCTCTCGGTATCCTAGGATGATCCATGAGGATGAAAAGATTGACATACTTGTTAGTAATTTGGTGCCTGAAATGAGATATGAGATCAAAAGATAGTCTTCACTTCCTTTGATACCATGATTGAAACTGCATGCCGCATTGAGGATGTTCTAAAAGAACAAGTCATTTTGACCAAACATAAAAATAATACCAACAATGGTCAACACAACAATAGGGATAAAGGGAAGAACAACAATTGGAACAAAAACAAACAAGTTGTCAATGATGGAGTTGTGGATTCTTCCCAATCAAGAGATCAAAGTGTTCTTAATTTGACTAAGGCTATGCAAGCAATGAAGC
>VDFB02367630.1:0-11016 GCA_007258455.2 Sequoia sempervirens
GATTGCTTGATAGAAGTCATGGCAGGGCAACACAGCATTCACAATTGATTTAAAATAACATGTAATTGTGCCTTTCTTGAACATGAACAGGGACGCAATGGATTTGTATGTATCTTGTAATTACAGTAAGTACAAATTTGGTTTAGATTGTATAGAAATATTTTTATAAAGTGTCAGAATGTTGGGCACCCGAAATGGTGGACATATTGTCCTGCAACTACAGGAATTATTCATTCCATTCCTTTGCTTGATTTATTGTACACTTTTCAACACAATTTTCAATCTTTCTATTTGTACCAATCTGTTTAAACTCAAGAACAGTACCCACGGCTGTCCAGATTGAGTAGAAAGCACAACGCTTTTGGATCTACCTTGGGCAGTCGTATTCTTAGACATTTCTTATATATGAAGTATGTTTCATAGTTCTTAACCGGATCGGTACATATTTGAAAACGTGGGGGAAAGAGTATGGTTATTGGACTGTTTTGTTTTTTTGGGTGCTTGTATTGTTCTTAAATTGGTTGATAGGAGAGAGGATCTAATAGTTGAGCATTCTAATTTTGCACCTCTTAAATTATATGTGGCAATTCAGTTCCTAAGGCACAACACTTGTTGAAGGTTTTGCAAATGGAGTTACAAGATAGGCAGGCTTAACCTTGGGGAAATCTCCATGGTTAAGCGTGCTTGAGTTGGAGTAGTACTAGGATAGGTGACCTCTTGGGAAGGCCCAATGCTTCACCTCTATGAGCATCACCTAGATGCAATGAGTGCTAAGTGGACCATTTATTATCATGAGAGATGGATTCTTGTGAACCACTACTCATGAAACATGGGTCAATGAGTTTGGCTCGAAAAACTACACAGTTGAATCCTGATAGCAATATCATAATTTGACATGCTATGGAAAAATACCTCCTACTTATCTATATGTGGCAATTTCAAGTCACTCTCAATTTTTTATAGTAGTTTATTTGACAAAGCTCTGTTAATAACTAAAATTTTAGGTCCAAATCTTAAATAGGATTCCACATCAGCATGTTTTTTGTTTAGGTGTATGAAAAGACTCCAAAAAAAAGGTAGACCCATAGTTGTGCATTAAATTATAATAGTTGTGCATTAAGTTATGTTTTTTTTGTGCATTGATGTGACATCACATGATTTGCTGCGTCTTAAATCTAAAGAATATGTTTCATTCAATTATGAATACTCATGATAACACTAACAATTTTGAAGTAACAACTACTTTTGTCATATTATTAAAAATATTGATCATTAAATCAACAAATCCTATCACAACTACTCATAACATGCTCAACCATTAAGTCCTCTCCACTAACTAAGTTGTTGGACAGAAAGTCAAACATGGTAGTAATGTGTCCTTTCAAATATTAGTACATCAAAAGGAGGTGAAAAGGTTGCACCTACAAATTTTTTATATAAGCTAATAAATTAAAGAGTACAATTTAATTAACATATTAGAAGATACATTATTTTTATTTTACTAATTTTTACATATAAAGTAATATTTCAAATATGGTACATTAAAATTTTATTTTTCATGTATAGAATATGAGATATGTAGATTTACTTTTATTTTGTAGATTATATAAATAATGATGAGAAATAGATGTTGAAGGTGCTATTTAATTTACAATTTTGAAATACAACTTTGAAATGTATATAATATCTTTTAGGACATGTAAAATATCCTTGTATTATATATTTGTTTATAATAATTATTTTTTGGTAACAACTTCAATTTTGTCTATGTTGTGATCCCTAATTTCCTTTTGCCTATATCAAACCAACATATTATAGTTGCGATGTTATTTGAAAGTTTCTTTCAACCTAGATTTCAAACTCAAAACTTATAATTTATAAGTCCAAAACCTTACCATTTTACTTACAACTATAAATACAAATAGATCTTCAATTATCCACTTTTTTATTTCCACTAAAATTAAAATCATAACTCACTAACTATTTAAAGTCTCCTTCATTTAATTTTTTTTTGAAATAATAAATTTCTCCTAGAGTTGATCTTTTAATCTCTGTTAAATTAAAACATTGACCTTGACCAAATGGTATACTACTTTTCCCTTCGCAAACAATTAAATTGATGTTAAAAATGCAACCCATAAAAAATATATTTATTATAATCAACATTATAAAAATAAAACATAGGTTAAAAAATATAAATGCAAATATTTATTATTAGCAGCATTCTAATTTTATGTGCACGATCTTTTCTTGCTAGTTAATTTTGTGAATTCTACTAGGTGAGATCTCTATGAATAGATCATGGGGATCTTGGGGGCCCTCACGTGGCCTCTCCTTTAGGGGAAAGGATCTAGTAGTTGAGAGCATGTTTCAATAGTTGTTTTAGCATTTCTTGATTTAATGCCCAATATTTTTAACAATATTGAACCAATAATTGTGACTTTAAGTTGTTAGTGTTGATGATAACTACCAATAATTGAATAATATGTATTCCTTAGATCTAAAAAGCAACAAATCATGTGATGCCACATTAGCGCACCAATAAAACATGGTTTAGTGCACAAGTATCGGTCTCACTTTTTTTTTTACCTTTTTGGACACCTCGACAAAAAGCATGCTAATCTGGCCCTAAAACCTTAGTTATAAGCAGTGACATTGCCAAGCAAGCTACTGTAAAAGATTGAGATTTTTTTGAAATTTCCATGTAGGATTTTGAGAAGAGTGAAGTTAGGGTGCTCAACTACTGGGTTGTCTCCCCCAATCCCAAAATCATTAGGACCATCAATTTGTCATCTACAATACCTCCCATAGGTAATGTGTGGTTTAGACCTGATGCAGGAGCATCCAGTGGTGTAAAGGCAATCTTGCATCACCCAAAAATAGTTAAATTTTAAGTTTTCCAGTTTTTAGATGTTTTTACATTTTTGGATACCTTTTTTGTCATAATGAAATTTTCAATTTACGGGTTTTATTTTCTATTCTTGGGTTGGAAGATATTGCAGTTTTAGTTTCCTAGATTTGCACCTGAAAATCTTCCGAGTTAGATTTGAGGCACTTAGAGTTCACAAATCGGCCCCAAAACTTACCAAAATCCGCATAGCGGATTTCAAGTGCGTTATTGACTTTGAGACCTTTCCAATGGTTCAAACGGTTCGTGAATCAGAGTCCTAGATCAAAAGTTATAGCCCCGGAAAGTTGGTGCACTTTCTAGAAAATACAATTGCAAATGTTCTTTTGAAATTTGAACTTCAAGTTGTAATTTTTCGGCGCCAAACCGCCTAAACTCAAATTTGAATGTTGTTTTGGCTCCAAACTAAAGAGGAGCTCTATTTATGGGCGGGTTTCCAATTTTTGGGTAACTTTTTGGGGACAAGTTCACATATTGCGAAAGGGTGATTCTGTAGCTTTCTGTAACTTGCATGTGTTGTAGAACTTGGGGATTTGAGATCCTCTGCATGTAAGAAGCTCAATTTTCTGAATAATAAAATTATTCTCTTATTTGTGGGTTATTTTCTAAAGTCTCGCGCTGCGCCCTCATCAAGTGGTATCAGAGCGGGTTTTCTTGAGCGTGTGGACAGATCGCCGATTATGAGGCATTTCGCACCAGGACCGTGGTTGTGGGTCGAGGTCAAGAAATATGCCTCCAAGAGTGATGCTTGGTAGGCGTGGTGGTGCCATATTTTATATAGTTAAATATTTGAATTTTTATAAAAGTGTAATATTATTGTATGTATTATTTTATTAACAAAATTAAAAATATTACAATAAAATTCATTTAAATAAAAATATTAATGAAAATATTTAAATTACACAAATTAACATATTTAAAACTAAAAAATATTTAACATGGTAAAGTAAGTTTCTAAATTAACATAGTTAGAACTATATATATATATATATATATATATATATATATATATATATATATATATATATATATATCTTATCTACTAAAAATAATGTTTATTTATAAGAATAAGATATTAAAAAATATGTAAAAAATTACTAGTCATAAAAGAAAGTTTCTAAAATTAAATATATATCTTACGTATTTTATATATATTATTAAAATAATATATATATATATGCTATAATTAAATACACATGAAAGAGGACAAACGAGATAGATGTCAATTAAAACACATCTGCAAGCTTCTTGTCTAATTCTTCTCGAAGCTTAGAAAAAGAAAGCCATCACTCATCATCATCTTGTTTGCCTGCTTTGATTGGGTTGCTAGGAAAAACAGCTGACGGGTGGAAACTCGAAGGCTTGAGAGCTGTTTTGAATAGACTTATATTTAGGAACAGGAACAGGACAGCAGACTCTGTAAGAAGCATAAAAAGAGATAAGTAAATAACTAGAAGATATTATTATTGATGGAGTTAGTGAAGGAGGAGGCAGAAGATATAATCCCTTCTTCTCTCAGGGATGCCAACACCCTTCAACTGATGAAGAAGCAGAGGAGGAGGAGACACCCTGAGAAAAAATCTTGTTTTAATCCATTTTCCACTCTTGGTCTTGACAAATTTGCCAGAATGAGTGCAGAATTGTCTGCAAAAAGAGAATATGTTTCTAGGAAGACAGGGATCCCAGAGGCCATGGTGAGGTTTGCTTATACCAGCAAAGGATGGGTTCCTGTGGTGCTAAAAACTGGTTATGATGGTGGGGTTTCTAAACTTTCCAGCCTGCCACATGTCAGAACAAAACGGGACAGTCAATGCAAGGAGAATCATAACAGTGATCCACAGGAGGAGGATGAGGATGACAGTGATGTTAAGGGTGATGAAGGGTGTGGGAAAAGTTTAAATGAGTCTGCAAGCAGGAAAGAGGGTGGAGCTGTGACCATACTGCCATGGTGGTCTAGATATCTGGAAACAGCTGCCCTTGTGGTGCAGAAAGTGAGTGCTATTTTGACCAGCAAGTTTTCATTGCCTGCAGCAGCCATGGCAGTTGTTCTGTTGGTGGGTTCTCTGCCGAGGATGTGTCTTGGTGGTGTCATGGGAATGAGGAGGTTCATAGACACAGGGATCTTCTATTTCTCTGAGCTTTTAATCTACTTGAAGACAAACCCAGACCTTAGAACTAGGCCTCCAGAGGAGGCAGAGCAAGTAGAGAAACCTATGGCATCTCCAGAGCATAAGATCACAAATGAAGAAAGGTTTTCAGAAGGGTCCCTGATTTCATTGAGTGCACTTAGCAACCCTACTGTGATATGTCCTCCTGTTTCTGCCTCCAAAAACAGCAGCAGGAGCCTAAACATCAATACCAAACAGAAGGGAAAGAAGAAGAATAATAAATTTGGAAGGATTTTTTCTATCGATGGTCAGCCAAGGAAAACCAACAGATTACAGCAACCAGAGGATTTTTTGCGGAAGGCAGGAAGGAGGCCAATTGATACCACTGTGGGTGCCACTCTGATGGCTATTATTCTCTTTGTTTTGGTGATCTATGGGAGGCTCTGTGCAATCTGCTTCACATCTGCTTTGCTGTGTGTGGTTTCCAAGCTCAGAAATGATGAAAACAATAATGATTCTGGTACTAATTATCAGAACAGCACAGTGACGATGGATCTTCAATCCAGGAAGTACAGGAAGATGGTTATTATGGCCGGATTGCTTGATAGAAGTCATGGCAGGGCAACACAGTATTCACAATTGATTTAAAATAACATGTAATTGTGCCTTTCTTGAACATGAACAGGGAGGCAATGGATTTGTATGTATCTTGTAATTACAGTAAGTACAAATTTGGTTTAGATTGTATAGAAATATTTTTATATAGTGTCAGAATGTTGGGCACCCGAAATGGTGGACATATTGTCCTGCAACTACAGGAATTATTCATTCCATTCCTTTGCTTGATTTATTGTACACTTTTCAACACAATTTTCAATCTTTCTATTTGTACCAATCCGTTTAAACTCAAGAACAGTACCCACGGCTGTCCAGATTGAGTAGAAAGCACAAGGCTTTTGGATCTACCTTGGGCAGTCGTATTCTTAGACATCTCTTATATATGAAGTATGTTTCATAGTTCTTAACTGGATCGGTACATATTTGAAAACGTGGGGGAAAGAGTATGGTTATTGGACTGTTTTGTTTTTTTGGGTGCTTGTATTGTTCTTAAATTGGTTGATAGGAGAGAGGATCTAATAGTTGAGCATTCTAATTTTGCACCTCTTAAATTATATGTGGCAATCCAGTTCTTAAGGCACAACACTTGCTGAAGGTTTTGCAAATGGAGTTACAAGATAGGCAGGCTTAACCTTGGGGAAATCTCCATGGTTAAGCGCGCTTGAGTTGGAGTAGTACTAGGATAGGTGACCTCTTGGGAAGGTCCAATGCTTCACCTCTATGAGCATCACCTAGATGCAATGAGTGCTAAGTGGACCATTTATTATCATGAGAGATGGATTCTTGTGAACCACTACTCATGAAACATGGGTCAATGAGTTTGGCTCGAAAAACTACACAGTTGAATCCTAATAGCAATATCATAATTTGACATGCTATGGAAAAATACCTCCTACTTATCTATATGTGGCAATTTCAAGTCACTCTCAATTTTTTATAGTAGTTTATTTGACAAAGCTCTGTTAATAACTAAAATTTTAGGTCCAAATCTTAAATAGGATTCCACATCAGCATGTTTTTTGTTTAGGTGTATGAAAAGACTCCAAAAAAAAGGTAGACCCATAGTTGTGCATTAAATTATAATAGTTGTGCGTTAAATTATGTTTTGTTTGTGCATTGATGTGACATCACATGATTTGTTGCTTCTTAGATCTAAAGAATATGTTTCATTCAATTGTGAGTACTCATGATAACAATTACAATTTTGAAGTAACAACTACTTTTGCTATATTATTAAAAATATTGATCATTAAATCAAGAAATCCTATTACAACTACTCAAACATGCTCAACTGCCAAGTCCTCTCCCCTAACTAAGTTGTTGGACAAAAAGTCAAACTTGGTAATAATGTGTCCTTTCAAATATTAGTACTTCATCAAAAGGAGGTGAAAAGGTCGCACCTATAGAAAATTTTATATAAGCTAATAAATTAAAGAGTACAATTTAATTAATGTATTAGAAGATACATTATTTTTATTTACTAAATTTCACATATAAAGTAATATTTCAAATATGGTATATGTGAGCTATGGCGTCCACCCACTAGGTACCCAAGGTATGGGCTGCTAGGCCGCTGGGCTGAATCGCAAGGACACACTGTTGCATAATTTTTTTTTTCAAATATGGTATATTAAATTTATTTTTTTCATATATAGAATATTAGATTTGTAGGTTTACTTTTATTTTGTAGATTATATAAATAATGATGAGAAATAGTTGTTGAAGGTGCTATTTAATTTACAATTTTGAAATACAACTTTGAAATGTATATAATATCTAGTAGGACATGTAAAATATCCTTGTATTATACATTTGTTTATAATAATGATTTGTTGGTAACAACTTCAATTTTCTCTAGATTGTGATCCCTATTTTCCTTTGCCTTTGTCAAACCAACATATTATAGTTGTGATGTTATTTGAAAGTTTCTTTCAACCTAGACTTCAAACTCAAAATTTATAATTTATAAGTCCAAAACCTTACCATTTTACTTACAACTATAAATACAAATAGATCTTCAATTATCCACTTTTTTATTTTCACTAAAATTAAAATCACAACTCACTAACTATTTAAAGTCTCCTTCATTTAAAATAATTTTGAGTGCATAAATTTCTCCTAGAGTTGATCTTTTAATCTATGTTAAATTAAAACATTGACCTTGACCAAATGATATACTACTTTTCCCTTCCCGAACAATTAAATTGATGTTAAAAATGCAGCCCATAAAAAATATATTTATTATAATCAACATTATAGAAATAAAACATAGGTTAAAAAATATAAATGCAAATATTTATTATAATCAACATTCTAATTTTATGTGCACGATCTTTTCTTGCTAGTTAATTTTGTGAATTCTACTAGGTGAGATCTCTATGAATAGATCATGAGGATCTTGGGGGGCCTCACATGGCCTCTCCTTTAGGGGAAAGGATCTAGTAGTTGAGCATGTTTCAATAGTTGTTTTAGCATTTCTTGATTTAATGCCCAACATTTTTAACAATATTGAACCAATAATTGTGACTTTAAGTTGTTAGTGTTGATGATAACTACCAATAATTGATTAATATGTATTCCTTAGATCTAAAAAGCAACAAATCATGTGATGCCACATTAACGCACCAATAAAACATTTTTTAGTGCACAAGTATCGGTCTCACTTTTTTTTTTTGGACCCTTTTGGACACCTCGACAAAAAGCATGCTGATGTGGCCCTAAAACCTTAGTTATAAGTAGTGACATTGCCAAGCAAGCTACTGTAAAAGATTGAGATTTTTTTGAAATTTCCATGTAGGATTTTGAGAAGCGTGAAGTTAGGGTGCTCAACTATCGGGTTGTCTCCCCTAGTCCCCCAATCATTAGGACCATCAATTTGTCATCTACAATACCTCCCATAGGTAATGTGTGGTTTAGACCATGGAAATAAATTTTAAATTTGTTTGACTTTTAGAAGGAACCCCAGGGTGTCCTTTTTTAGCATCTTAAGGTTTTTGATAAGTACATTGATTATATGATCTCAAGTATGTGCAAATCACTCATGGGTAAATTTATTTTTTCCTACCCCAACATTAATGTTGTGTGTCATTGGACTAGTGCAAGTGGAATGTCAAAGGTAATCTTCATGTAAGAATCTTAAATAAAGGCCTTTTTCCTTTTCAACTTCTCACTAAATGAAAATTTGTTGAAGATTTTAGTTGAGGGACCTTGCTTTATGTGAAAAATTAATCTCTCCCCCATCAAGTGGAGGCTAATATTTGAATCAACTAACCTTTGTACGATCATGTCGACTTGAGTTCATCTATTTGCATTGCCCCTTGAGTACTTAGCAAAGGATATTATAGCCCATGTAGTGAATAATTTTGGTTGCTTTTTGGTTGTGGACAAGATAGCTAAACACTATTCTCATTTCATATTTTCTACGTTTTGTGTTAATGTAGAGATGAATACAGTTCTCCCAACCTCCATTGATCCTGAATCAAAATTGGTTAAATAGCTCAAACCTTAGTCTATGAGAACTCTGTTATTTTTTCAAGCCTACTCCAAATATAGTCACTTAATTAACTAATGTCCTTAAATTCTTCTTAATCCAAATCAAGATCCAAAGGAGGATCCAAGTGCTTCTATCAAATCAATGGTTATACACACCCACAAGTGTGAACTTTATATATTTTTTTTCTCCTTAGTGCCTACATGGCCCTGAAAATGATCCCACTTCTTTGAGTTTGAAGCTTGCTTCTTCTTCTTCTCGGCTATTTGCTTCCTCCAAAGTTGGTCAACTTGTTCACCTCAATAGATCCCAATTTGTACGACCAAAGCTATTGGTTCATCACAATTCCCCTATATGTGGTACAACCAATGGTCCTTTTAATTTATTGTTTGAGATATAAATTGAACAAGCTATTGGTTCTTGTGAATTCCCCATGGCCAATGGTAATTGTAATGCCCCCTTTTCAATAAATATTATTTATATACTAAACGACATTTCCTATTTCCAATGTACCCCTTGGTTAATGTTTGTAGGAATGTTATCCCTCTTCGTTCCCCATATTCCTATCAATTTCAAAAGTTTCTAAGTAGGGAGGCATGTTCAATTTACTACATCTATGAAAGTTATCAAAGTTTTAGGGTTTCCCTTCCTAGTATGCATTTCTACCCTACTCTACTTTCCTTTATCCCCATTAGAGTATCACACTTCTCGTTGTCAACATCCCTTTCCTTTTTCCCATGTTCCTTTCCCTTACCTTATCAGAGAGTCAAAATTCCTCTTATCAACATGCCTCACTCTCAAAACTTAATCCCCCATGACTAGTAAGATCCAAGTGATATTCTTAACCTCTAAACTTTGATGTTCATATATTTTTGCACTATTCTTTCCTACCTACCCCTACATGATCAAGAGCGCCATTGATGAGCAGTTTTGACTTAACCACCACTCCAAAAGGTATTTTCCCACCCAAGAAAAGTATTGTTTATTATTTTGGGCATGTGTTTTCATGTAACTGAAGTGTTATAAGATGAAGAATCCTATGCTCATTAATGTAGTGGTTGTATCCTCAATAAACCTTAATCCTCGTATAGATACATGCTATTGATTTTTGGTGGGAGATCTTATTTTCCATCTATTTGAAGAATACATAAAGAGGGATGTGTTTAGATAGAGGATCATTCCATTCTATGCATAGAAACCCTATCTAAAGCTTTTCAAAGAATGTGCGTTTGAGTTGTCAGATCTAAGTATGAAAAACCTCAGATTTGTAGGAAACTAAAGGATATAAAACCTTTAGTTTCATGAGCTAGAGGATGAAACTCTTTTAGTCTCATCAAATAACCTCATCTAGAGATTGTAAGAGAGCTCCAAACTCATTGTTCTAATTTGTAACATGAAATTATGACTAGTATAGTAGTGTAATCTTTCATTGTGTAATTTTTAGTGTTTTAAGTTATTGTAGTTGTTGTCCTCACTACTATTATAGTTTTTTCCTTCTAATACCATTGTAAAGGTATTGAATTTAATTCCAAAATTTATATTTAAATTGAAAGGTTCTATAATTGATTTTGTTATTAATATTTTAAATCCGTGAGAAAATAGGGATTTTGTTAGCTTGGGTAAAATATTAAATCCAAGAGTTAATGATTCAAATTAGTTCTTTAAGGTTTTGTGAAGGAAAATAATTGGTTTTACTAGATCTAATTAAAATAATTTAAACTTGTAACTTATTTATTTAAATAAATGTTAGGGTTATTATGGCTTAATCATTAGGGTTTTGAATGGGAAGTTTTAGGTATTTTCTAGTTTTAGATTAAATATTTAAATCAAGAATTTATAAACCCTAAAATAATTGGATCAACCCATCAAAGCGGTGACAGAGTTGGTTTTCA
>VDFB02367632.1:0-105338 GCA_007258455.2 Sequoia sempervirens
TAACACTACCTACCCAATCAACATTAGTATAGGCATTCAAAGAAAAAATTTCATCCTTTTTAAACCATAGACCATAGTCTGGAGTACCCTTCAAATATCTAAAAATCCTTTTCATGGATTTCTCATGAGATTGCTTAGGATTGGCTTGAAATATGACAACCAAACATACTACATGTAGAGCAACCTTGACAACTACACCAACTCATGTAATTGAACTATTCAAGCACCATATGTTTTATAGAATAGATACACATTTTAGCACATTTTTATTAAAAATAGAGCTTTGAAGCACACCGAATCACCTGATAGCATGTACTAGACATGTCCATAGATTTGTATCGACAAAAAATTGATTTGAGAGGAATGCAAAACATTCCACAAAGACTTCAACATCACTTCACTAAGCTAGACTGGAACACTATCACTTATAGCGTCAAAAATTGTACTCTCTTCTTGGAGATAGTACAATTTCACACTTAGTTTGGACCTATTTTAGTACCCTTGCATTCCTACCCTTTAAATCATCATTAATAGGCCCCTAAGATCATTTATTATGGAACCCAAGGCTTATTTCAACTGAAATCCAACAAATTCAATAAATACATTTAATTTTCTAACCTCCCAACAATTTCTAAGCTCGAAAAGCTAGGGTGGGACCTATATACCACCTTGGGTGTATGAGTCCCATTTGGGCACTTTTTAGGGTTTTGAGTGATAAATTTAAATTTTCAATTAAAATTTCACAAAATTTCAGCATTTGGGATCTAATAAATGGTAAATTAGATGAGATGCGCATAAAATCTAAGTCTCACACTCATTTTTGACAATTAAGGAACTAGAGAGAACAAGAAAAGTGATCAAGCAAGCAAAAGATTCAAGCATTTGAATTCAAGAGTTAGGAGAAAGCAAAGTTGAAGTCTTGGAGTAGAATTATAGTGCTTTTGCATGTCTTCAAGCTCACTTTCATTTCAAGATCTAGCATTGTTAAAGATTGATGATGGTTTCTTGTGGAGAATCATGATGGATTCTAGGTTGGGGAGATGCAAATAGCCATTGATCCAAGCCTAATGAATTATTTCCTAAGTGATTCCATCTTCCATTTGTTAAGAAGTTGTTGAAGATGATTTAGCATTGTTGTCAAAACCTTGGATCGGGAAGGTTGTGCTCCAAATGATGAAAAGACTTAATCTATCCTATTGTATGTTATGATGTTATGTAGTGTGGATATTATCCTTGATCTGGTTATGGCATTACTTTTTGGGACATCTGTTGAGTTCATTATATGTAGTATAATGAAGTCTAATCTTTTGATGTTGGTTATTGTGCTCAAAGCTTACTCCAGGTAACCTTGCTATCTAGAACTTCATGTAGCATGTTGCAAGGTTTTGTATGTCAAATTGTGGTTCTCCTGTTGACACTGAAATTGATGATAATCAAGATTTGGTCTTGGTTGTGGCGTTCTCATCTACTCTGGAATATATTTCATATAATTCAGAGTTTCCTATCTATTGGAAATTATGCTATCTTATGTATGACCTATTTTTGGTCCCTTGGTAATGTGATAAGAAGATCTTTATGTGCGACCTATCCTTTGGGTCCAATGTTAGCATGCAAGGTCTTATTTAATATTTTAAGGTTGTTCTTCATGTCGACATGCCTTTTGGTGATCTAGATTCAAATGGTGTTTGGCTGACTTAGAAAACTATGAAGATATTATGTGTGGCTAACATATTTCTATTCTATGAGTATACATATATATAGAGAACATCTTTTGATTGAAGATATAGAAGCATGGAAGAAGTATGATGTGTGCAAGCAGATAAAAGAGTGCAAGTGTGCAAACAGATAAAAGAATGTGAAGGAAGGAGTAATTTGTTTTGGTAGAAGGTTGTGTGAAGGTTATGGAAGGAAGATGTGCAGAAGATTCTTAACCATATCTACTATAGACATAAATTGTGATCTTAACCAGAACTAAACTCATGCATATGAAGATGCAACTTCATCAGTTCACTTTTTTTAGTGAGACTACATTGTAATCTATTGGTAGTGATCCTTTTTTGTATCTTTGGCTATAATAGCTAGGCAGTGAGCCTAGCCGATAGTGAGCCACCTTGTAGTGAGCAACATGGTAGTGAGCCCTTGTAAAAATCACCTTAACCAGTGTTTTATAATTGAGAATTAGTGTTCTCTGTGGTTTTTCCCTTCTTGGGTTTCCACGTAAATTATGGTGCTCATTGTGCTTGGTGTTGTTGTGTGCATTCATGTTCATATTTTTTTGATTAATTTTTGATTGGTATAAGTTTGCTCCAGATTAATTAAAGAAAATAAAATTATTGTTTGAGGATAACTGATTCACCCCCCCTCTTAGTTATCTATACTGTTCAACACCATTATCATTCTAATTTCTACCTAAATGAAGGTACATGCATTCTTATGGTTTATTAGGGTGATTGAAGATCTCCCAAAGTGAGTCATCACCATTTGCATGTTTCATGTATGCATCCTATTCTTGCACATTAGAGAAGGGTTTTGTTGCATCTTAGATCTCTTAATCTTAGACACACTTAAGATTAGGACTTTCACACACATTTCAATTTCAGATAAATTATTTCTATCAAGGTTTAATTACTAACTAGGGTTTTGACAAAGGCAAACTCCCTATAAGAAAATCAACACAATATTTTGTTTTGCAGATTTTTACAGGTTCAGACCCAAAAGTGAAGTTTGGAAAACATAGGAAGGAAGCACATAGATAGGAGAACAATTTCAGATCCTGCTTTTTTGTAAAGGAGTATCAGGACTAAATTGCCATCTTGGGCGTATGAGTCCTAGTATACCCCTTTTCACAAGTCTTTTGTAGATCCTGATTTGCTAGCACAAGATTCTAGATTCTAACCAAATTCTTGTAACAAGACTAAATCACCTAGTCTGGCGTATGATTCCTAGTACACTTCAAAAATAATAAATTTTAGGGTTTTTAGATCTTGCTTAGACATATCCTATCCTCTGGGTACTTTTTTGTTTATCTCTATTTTGTAATTTGAATTCACATTTTTAAGTTTCTAGGGTTTAGTGTATACTTGTTTTCATTTCTCCTTTGAAGCTTCATTTCAATGGTGAACTCCCCTTTTAACCAAACCTAAGGAAACCCACACACCACCTTTCCCACTTTGTGTGTGTCCTTTCCCTCAATTGAGTCACTTGGTTGAGAGATGTCGGTTTTTGAATGAACTAAGAGTGAAATAGGTCCCCTTAGTTCCCTCTCCTAAAAGGTGTAACACATATTTCCTTTTGTTCATCACTGATATCTTCCACATCAGAAGGCATAAAGAATTGAAAACTTGGATATGATACCTTCATATTTTGATAAACTTTACTCCTAGATTGCAAGAAAAAAACTAGAATCACCAAGCCACTGTTTTCTTTGATTTTTAGGCTCAGGAAAGGTTTGGCAAAGCAACCCTTAGCCTTCGACCTGCAACTAAAAAACTAAGGAAGATTCAAGAGAAATGTCCAACTTTAGCTATATAGTTGATGGATTTTTTTTTCAGAATTAATATATGAAATTAAAACCAATTATAGATCATGATGTCTAGTTTTCAAATATATATATTTTTTAAGATTTTACTATTCTTTCTATTTTTTAGTTAATTTCTAAGTAAACTAGTCCATAAACTTGAAATATCAAGATTTTTCAGTTTTTTATTAATTTTTATCTTGTAACACTTTTACAAAAAAATTATATGACATCAATCCTCAGACAATTATCTACACAATGAAAAAATATTCAAAAAATATTTAGTTTAGGTCTAATTATGTTGTCTGTACACATTGATTTTTAAAAACAACAATTAGGTCCAATAAACATTCAATAAAAAAATATTCAGAAAAAATTACAAAAATAATCCTCATCAATCTTTAGGTTGTTGAATATCTTTCCCAAAAATTAATTAGAAAAATACTTCTATTTAGGTCAAAAAGTGTTGTCCATACACATGCATGGTATGGTAAAAATTAGTGACTTTTAAAATGTGGTTTTTATACATGCCTATTAAAATTTAATTTGTATCATCTAGGTATTAGAATAAACTACATATTTGGAAACTAGATTCAAAATACTAAATTTCATATTAATAAAAATATTTAAGATTCAATGTTGAAACATAGAAAATTGTTTTGGTTGTTTTTCTTGTAAACCAGGTTGGTCTCCTATTCTACCTATGGAGTAGCCATCTCCAATCAAGGGCATCTCAGAGGACCTAGACCAATTGACAAGATCAAAAGATCTTCTGCACTTTAGGCTCTATAGAACCAGGGCGGGTATACCCACACAATGCCTCAAATAAAACCAGACATTGCTTTTTATAGCAAATGACTCCTGATGCCAAGTGTTGG
Organism: Sequoia sempervirens; assembly: GCA_007258455.2. Taxonomy (NCBI): domain Eukaryota; kingdom Viridiplantae; phylum Streptophyta; class Pinopsida; order Cupressales; family Cupressaceae; genus Sequoia; species Sequoia sempervirens. Next base: position 4,396 of record VDFB02367632.1, read on the forward strand.
GAACATCAAATAGGGCTAGATTCTCAGTTACAAAACACTTGAAGCAACAAGGAGGCAGGACAAGACATCAAGCAAAAGATATTCAATGATTTATATGAATTGTTTTCTGAGAGGGACAGGGCGCAAGACAGATTAGTGCCTAATCCAGGGTCATGGAGTCACACACAAAAGATGGAATTCATCTACAAACATGACTCAATCAGTGGATTTTGTTTTGCTAATGCCTTACATTAGCTATCAGTTCCTTACACTGACAATCTGGCTCTTGTATCAACTAGACTCTTCTTACCAAATCCAACCTGCAAACAAATAATCACTGCTATCTATTCAAAGGATTTAACTGCTTCCTTGAAGCAGACCTATCAACAAATAACACAGTCCCATGAAGTATGAGAAGATGAACAAAAACACCTTATGCATTTATTCAAATGATTAAAAGCTTACAAATGTGGAGACAATCTGATGATATGCATGAAAGATAAGCATCTTCATGTATCCCTACTTAACTGATTGCATTTACAGAGGAATTCAACATTACAGTTTACAAACTCAAAAATGACCTAAGACCAAATCCTAATCTATCCTAGGCTGGTCCACAAACTTAGAAAAATGGAACTGAACCAAGGGAACCAAACTCAAGGGACCGAACCCTTCATCCTAGCCATGAATTCTCCCTTTATAGGAACAGGGAGAGCAATAAGCAACCAGCCAGGGAAATTACATGTCAACAGTTAACCGAATAAACCATAAACAACACACAAGCCACATCACCAGTCCACGTCAGACCCCAACTGCATCGTGACCAATCAAAACCCTCGCCGTGACCTTCAACAACTTCTCTAGTCACATAAATTCCTTTGGTCAGATCTCTGTCAGAAGGGACACTCCATGCACGGATAGAGATCAATCAACCTGCACCAAATCTGCCGCCAAATCTGTGAGCCCGTACTTGAGCCACACCATCCTTGTCCCAGAGTCACGTCGCCATGAATGCTCCAGGCTTCTAGTTTTCACACACATCGTTAATACCAAAATCTGACCGTGGTGTAGTTTGAAACTCGACCGTCGATCACCCGAGATCGGACGAACATCGCAATCCTCATAGGATGTATTGATTGATCACTTTGTATCGGCGAGCAAAATGAGAGCCCTTGATCTCCACCATCGGCCACCGCGGGCCATTGATCTATGTGGTCCTCTGCATGGAATACCTTACATTCAACCATTGATAATCATCGAGCACCTGTATCATTCTGATTAAAACATCACCGTTCACATTTGGCACATGCACACTTGCGGCCTTTAAGTTGCTTGGGTTTTACCTTACTGCATCCTGCAGCTCATAATAGATCGTTGAGACATCAATATTCTCTTGTCAATGAGACCAAGAGGAGTTCGTTGAGATGTTACACCGAATGCTCCAAGTCTGGTCGAAGTGAATCCCATATGTTATGTCGGCGAGACAAAGACACTTCGCCAAGACTTATTCTGAAAACCCAGACTCTTGCCGATACGCTTCCATCCACCATCGGTCGGTGTGACCCAACAAATTTGCTGTGACTTCACAGCGACGGAATTACACTTTGCCAAAATTCTCATTCTAAAGCGAGTCGGTATAACATTTCAATTTCGATAAGACCTTATCTTGACTATATACCATAAGCCGATAGAGAATAATTTCCGTCGCCGAAATACAATAGAAGTCTTGCCGACTGTGGCCTAAAAGATAAATTCAATCGCCAAGACATCTGAAATGTCTTGCTGATAGGCAACTTAGATATTTCAAATTGGATCGGGAAGACTGGGCGTACTCGGTGAGACGTCACAGCGAAGTCACCGCAGGGCCGGTGAAAACGGTAACAAGGGGCCGGTTAACGACGAGACAAAGGGGCTCAGGGGGAACTTAAGTTAAAATGAACTAGGCAGATAGGTCACCAACAAAAAGAACAAACGGCCAGAGGAAAAGGAAGCTGCAGACCCAAAATGATCCCACTCCCGCCTCCGCAAAAGACAGTGGACACAGAGTCGGAACCAAAACAAAACCAAAAAGCCGTGGGGTGGAGACAAAAGGAAAACCGGCGCAAGCGGAGTCAGGGTTGGAACGAAACCAAAAAGTGAAACATGAGCAAGGTTCTGAAACCAGTTTCCACTCCGATCCCACTTCTGCCAGAGGAAACAAAAGTCAAAAGGAAAAGCAAAGGCGTGGAACCGGAGGCAGAATGAAACCCGAAAGAGGAGTGAAAGGAAAAATCCTGAGCTTGATTTCACTCTGATCCTGCCTCCGCCAGACAAGGAAAAACACAAGGCAAGGAAGAAAAGGAAAATCTGGCCACTCAAGACATGAAGACTTGGCATGCTGAGCTCAACCCTTGTGGGAGCCCACTTAACCCATGTGCTAAAATGAAAGATAAAACTCACAGGCTAAGGATTTGCAATGAAAAACAAGGGCACACAACCAGAACCTAAAAGACAACCAAAAAAGGCTCTAACAAATTGTATGCTCTATGTTTTTGGAAATAGAACCAACCAATTTCCTACAAGTTTCATTCAAGGAAACCTTAGAGATCTCAATCAAGGGATTAAATGTGGGAACGAGATCTACAATAAGGTGTCCTAGGGTATGATTAAAGGATAAAAGGGGGTTCACCACCAAGATAGGGCTTGGAAAGATAAGAAATGTGAATTATATGCAATACTTAAGTAAATGACCTAGAAATGAACTCAAATCATAACAGTAAACTCATAAAGTATAGAGGTGTACTTGGGAAAGTGAATGTGATAAAAAAAAGAGTCTGAAATCTTGGAAATGTTTCTTTTTTATGCACACTAGGACTCATACACCAGTAGGGGTGATTTAGTCTCAATTTAGGGTTTCGAGCCAAAACTAAAATCTGGAATTGCTAAATGAGGATCTACAAAAAATGCCTGAAAATATGTATACTGGGACTCATACACAAAAAGTGGTGAGTTAGTCCCAGTATTAGGGTTGATCTTAAACTCTAGAATGCTCTAGTGATCCGTTGTAACATCCCTCCTATCAAATCTCTGGTTATGAAACATTGAATTATGCTTTGTAGGCGACTTCTCGTGATCTTGCAAACAAGGTGATAACTTTGACAACTTGAAAACTTTTCTCCAATATTTATCTTCAATGGATGTTCAACATAAACCACCTAGATCTGCAATCACACATCAAAGAGAGGGAAACACTTGTTGATTGTTAGGGAATAGGGGTTTGCCTTGGTCAAACCTCGTTTAGGTAATTAAACATCATGATGAAATAATGAAACATGAACAATGATACCTTGAATGATGTCTTGAAATGTAGGTCTACAATATAACATGAAGTGGCCATGAATAATGTGTATCTTGAGATTGAATTAGATATGGAACAGTGCTTAACATGGATCTTGAATGCTACATCACAACACTAGCTCAACAACATGCTTGATGCTTGATAACCTTGACATGATAATGGATCTTGAATTGCTGCAACAAATGATGAAGAAATATACCCTTGAATTCCTTAGGAATGTTCTTGAATACTCTATGTGTTGGAAGTGGAATTGCTCTGAGAGGGGGGGCGTGAATCAGAGTAATGTATAAAAAAAAATTTATGACTTGAAATGCAGATTTAATCTATTTGATCTTGAACAAATGAGTGACTTTATATATACAATGTGAATACTGAGTTTTGAATGATTGTTTTCCAATGACTTAACCAAACATAACATGAATGCTTAACAACTCATATCAAAGCATGATATACATTGTTCACATAGTGTTGAATCAACAACCTTTTAATGCTTTCTTTTACACAGGACATCAAACTCATTAATGGAAAAATTTAACACTCATACATTGAACATGAACAATTAAACTTTGAACTTTTAGAAAACTTGGAATTATGATAATGTATTAGGGAATTGCATGAACCACTTTGAAAAATGACAAAATGAAAACTTAAGCAAGATAAGCACAAACCACATAAAAGAGAAACACAAAGCTTTGACGAGTGGAAAACCCTCTTGGGGTAGAAAAACCACTCCAAAATTCCTTACAGGCTTAAGTCCAAACTAATTACAATATTTTTCAGAGCACCAACTTTGTAACAATTCAAGAGCACCAACTCCACCAAAATTCTAAAGCACCAACTTCACCAAAATTTTGAAGCACCAACTTCAGTAGGAGCACCAAATCCTTTACAAAGTTTCTCTATGAAAATGCAAACTGTTAGGACCTTATAACTACACTAATGTTTGCAATTACAAATTCCCAACAAAGTACAAATATATGATTTTCAATAATGCCCATTACAAAGTGTACTGAGTATGACAGTACAAATGAATAACCTCACTAAAACCTGAATGTAATCTCTGTATTACAACCAGAGATATAAACTCTCTCTTATCATTTTTTTCAAAAGCCCTTTCAAAGCATTCTCTGCTTTGTCTCATAAACCCTCATCACTGAGTCATGGTTTTGAGTCATGTATTTATACAAAGAAAAAACTATGTAAACATCAAAACCCTCGAGTTTGAACTCAACTTCAAACGAACCTTAAGCATATTCAATTATGATTAATGAAAACACAAGATCTTTTTAAAATTGAAACCAGAAATGAAGTAATCTATTCAAAACTGAATCAATATCAACTTTCCCCTTTTTACTTTTTCGTTCACCAAATTTACCTTCAAAATATCAAAGCAATGTATATATATTACCTCTATTATGGTGGTTTGAAACTATAGACAAATCCCATGAAATCCTCTAGATTTACCTCTGCTTCCAGCTCAAGCGAAGTCCACCAACATATTTCCAATCTTTCAATATCCATGATACCTTAATTTTGAGAAAAAGATCCACAACCATGGTGTCAAAATCTATAACTGCTAATTGCAATGGTGGCTAGGGTTTGAGCTAGCCATACAAAATGAAAACATAACTTTATTTTTCCCTATTCTCCTTACAACTTTTGAGATAATCATTTGAAATCCACTATCAAATGATGTTAAACATCATTTGAAATCCGCATGAGACCAACACAATGATCATTAAATCAAATACCAAAACATTTCCACATCATGTTGTCTAGTGTCCATGTGAGCTAATAGTCGTACAATGATAATACCTTGTTGGCTACCAAATAAACATAATGATTCATATAATCGACTATCCTAGATTAATCAAGGGCGATTCATCACCTAAGCTGAGGCCTTATAAAACTCGATGACCAAAAAAATAGATGTAGTCAATATGCAAGGTGAGATACATTGTAATATAACAATGAAATGATACTCGATCACAATACATATATTGTGTATCAATATAAACATCTTAAACAATAAACTCCACCTTATGTATAATGCAAGAACCCTTGTGAAGCTATATGTATAGCAAGTAAACATATGCAACATGATAATCTAGCCATGTATCAAGAATGATAAAAACATGTGAACCACCAAGTGTAGCATGTAAATCCTAAGTGAAGTAGAGCTCACAAAAGCAATGTAAATTTATAAAATGTCTACATGTAAAATGAAGTTGATTATGATCAATGTTCATTTGTAGACACAAACCAAATTACCTTCAATTTGAGTAAATAACTATGCAGAACTATCACCTATATGTGTCTCAACAAAACCAAGTAGAGATTGAAAATAAAAACATTCCAAAGTGAGTGCCAACCAATATCACTAAACCAATCTGAGTGTTAGAACAATATGTGCATCTATAAAGATCAAAACAATACAACATGATATCACCTTTAACCATTAACACTTGTAAAAAGAATCACCTCATGTGACATATATATTCTCTGCACAAAAATTCAACATGATTAGAACAATAAAATAGGACTGGAAGTATCCAAAGCACTATCCACAAAGTACTATCCAAAGCATTGTCCACAGAGTGCTAAATTATTTAACCAAACTGTGAAATGCCAAGGCACCAACCTAGGGCAGTTTTGACATCAAGGACAAATTCCACAGACGAAGCTAACACTATTATGCTCTTGTGAAGTCTTAGGATGCTTGACTCTTGATTTCTTAGTTGATATTATGATCATTTAGGTGAAATAATGATTTGAAACCTCATTTATATAGGAATTCCATCTAACTTACTATTTATTAGATCCCAAATGCCGACATTCATGAAATTTGAATTCAAAACCCTAATTTCCTGCTCAAAACCATAAAAAATGGGCCAAATGGAATACATATGCCCAAGGTGGTATATAGGTCCCATCTGGGTGGGAATCATACACCTGGCAAGGTGGTGTATGGGTCCCACCAAGCCTTTTTAGGTAGAGGAAATATCGGGGGGTTAAAATATTAAGTGTATTTGTTGATTATGTTAGGATCTCAATGAAAATAAGCCTTGGTATGCATAATAAAGGGTATTAGGGACCTATTAATGATGATATGAAGGTCATAAATACAAGAGGGCCCAAAACGTAATGTGAAGGTGTAAATAAATACACTTTACAACACTAAATAAAGGAAAAATTAGGTCAATTTAGCTTAAAAGGGCTCTAAACCTAATGTGAATGTGTAAAAAATGTTAGAACACTAGATCAAAGCAAAATTAGGCTTATTTTAAGGTTACTCATTCCCAAATTAAGTGTGAAAATGTAAAGGACAATATTTTTCTACACTACATTTAACCCCCACTTCAGTCAGAGGCGGAACTTGCTTCAAACTCACACTAAAGCAAACATTCAAGAGGGGTCCATGTGCACCAATGTGGATGGTCTAGGATAACAAAGATCAAAGGAGGTGTCCAAGACCTTAGGATCCAAGATCCTACTGTAAGGAAAGCTTAGGTGTGGAAAAAACTCTCCTAATGTCAAAACCTTAGGGAAGAATGTAGGTGACTTTAATTTTTCAATTATAGTCCAATTAAGATACACTTGAAAGGAATAACAGTACAAAGAAATGAACATACACAATTGGACACCAGATTTACGTGGGATAACCCTTATGGGAGAAAAACCCACCACACCAAGAAAAGCCTCTTTGTATTACAGTAAACAAAATTACATACAAAGTACAAACTTCACTTTTTGATGTCAATTTACAACAGCAACATTCATTGATCAATCTTGTACAAAATAGCTCTCAGAAAACATACAAATAATTCACTCAGATCAAAATCGTGTTCAATCAAGCAACACTTCGTTATCTCACACTGTTCATCGTCATCCGCCATTTCTTGAGTGTAACCCATTCTCTCAAAATCATTTCATCTCCCTCACAAGAATGGTCGCAACAGTCCAACTGCTAGCGGTTCACATTCTGCTTCTCTGATTGGTCAAAAATAGACCATGTAGGATAGTCATTCGGTCAGAATGGTTCAACAGAATCGCATGTCCATGAGACACTAGGCTGTGTCTCCCTGATGCTACAATGCCCGACTGTCGTTATCGACAAGAGTCACCACCATTAGCAAGAGTCATATCAAGTTCAAACCTGTCACCCAGACTCACTCTATCGACAAGACATCTCACCGATGTCTACTGTAGAACCATCGGCAAGACCACTGCTATCGACGAGACATCATACCGAACACAAATCTAGCTTGTGCAGATCTATCAATAAGAGTTTCGCTATCGCTAAGAGTCTTATAGAACCTTATGTCATACCGATGTTCATACCCGTTGGCGAGAGGAAAACCATCAACAAGAGTTCTCACCAAAAGCACCTGTCTGTCGGCGAGACCAATAGTTATTGACAGGAGATCACATTGAAGGCATACTCAGAAGTTCATATTTCTCTGACCAGTCTATCGGCAAGAGAAACACCATCGACAAGAGGTTACACCAAAGTTCATCATGTGGAGATCCATCAGCAGTTCATAAACAAATTCGTCGGTGAGACTAGCACTCTCGGAAAGAGTTCATACTGACTGCAAACCTATCAGCCAAGAGTCTCCCCGATGACATATGTCACCAATGTTAAAACCTCGGCAAGGCATACTATGTCAGAATGAGTCACTCTAAAGCTTCATGTCTCTCCCTGATGCCACTCATCACCAAGAGTCTCCCCAATAACCAACTGTAACCAACCTATCGGCATCAGATCTACCCAGGTGGAATGAGATGGGAAACTCACAGCGATAGACATGTCTTGCCGATGACTCCCATCAACAAGAAAGAACCAAAGTCTCGGCGATCTGAGCACTTCAGAAGTTTAGAACATAGTTGCTAGCCAGTAAGACATTCAGAGGGTCTCACCGACTTTTCCCTTTTAGGATTTTTATGTTAGTAAGCTTGAGGCACATTTTCCAACAATCTCCCACTTGACGAAGGTCTTGCTGAAACCTCCAGAGCACAACAAAACTACTAAAATTCATGGGCACTAAGGCCCATCGAACTGGCACACCACCTAAACTTGTCTGTGCTCACTGGCTTTGTCAATGCATCTGCAACATTTTCTAGAGTATCCACTTTTTCTAAAGTGACCTTTCCATCATCCACCATATCTCATACAAAATGATACTGCACATCAATATGTTTCGTCCTGGCATGGAAAGTAGGATTTTTCACCAAACAAATAGAACTCTAACTATCACAATAAATTGTAATTTTCCTTGCATCAAACCCAATGTTAGAACACAAATGTTTTAACCAGATTGCTTCTTCATAGGCATGTGTTGCTACCATGTATTCTTCATCTGTAGTGGACAAAGTGACTACAGCCTGTCGCTTACTCATCCAACTAACTGCACCACCATTCATCATGAAAATATATCCTCTAGTGGATCTTCTGCTATCAATGTCCCTTGCCCAATCATAATCCACATAGCCTTGAATGTTGAGAGTCCTATGTGATTCAACCAAATTCCCATGATAACACAAAGCATATTCTGAAGTGCTCTTCAGATATCTAAACACTCTTTTAACAGCATCCCAATGTGTCCTTCCAGGATTTTCCATAAAATGACTAAGTACTCCCATTGCTTGGGCAATGCCTGGCCTTGTACAGAACATTGCATACATTAAACTACCAACTACACTAGGGGTATGTGCAGGATCATCATGGAAAAAATAAGCCCTTAAGTGGCAAAAAATTCAAAAAATCAGAGTTAGGCAACCCGACGTAAAAATTTGAATAAGTTATCTATATTATTTCAAAAATATGTAAGAATAGAATCTATAGCAAATTGAATTTATTTTATAAACTACTAGGTTTGTTTAAAAAAAAATCTATTTGGTGAAAATTTGAAATTTCAATGCAACAATACTTAAATTTAGGGAAAAAATAAGTAGGTGTCTATCTGAACACCCTAACCACAATAAAATAATAAGATTTTTTATAAGATTTTAGATATAAGTAGAGGGATTCATGTCCCGATGTGATGCATATTTTTGTAATTTTTCCCAAGTAAATAATTAATTATTATTTTTTTTACAACTTTAAAAATAAAAACTCGTGGTGTCTAACCACCTTAACTTGGTCAAAACTTCATGAAATTCAATTTCTTTTTTTATCCTATAGTATGCGAACATATAATGTGATGCATGTTTTAGATTCAAAAAATGTGATACCATTTGAAAGCTATAGATGTTTTTTCAATCAGCCTATCAATCGTGAATTTAGTAATAATTTGAATAGAAAATGAATAATGATTATTTATTAAATTCAAAGTAAAGCATAATTTATATTGGTGGAAAGAATCTCCTAAAACCCTTTTGTTTCATCAATTTTGGGTAAAAAAATGGTCATCACCACATACCCATCATATTGCCACTTTTTGGCCCATCATGATCCTGCCATACCCCTAGCATAAGGCACTCTAGTCATGTCCTCTATCTCAATAGGATATTTTGGACAGTCTTCAACAGATAGCTTCATTCCCTACAAAACTGGAACAACTAGCTGCTTGCAACAGTCATACAAAATCTCTCCAAAGCAGTATTAATATACTTACTCTAACTAAGCCAAATTTCTACTCTTTCCTATCCCGTGGTTATTTCCATTCCCAGAATATACCTGGCTGCACCAAGATCTTTCATTTCGAACTTTGCAGACAACTGATATTTTAGATCAGAAATCATTAACTTACTATTGCCTATGAACAACATATCATCAACATAGAGAACAATAATAAGAACACGATCATTTTCATCTTTGAAGTACACACAGTGATCAGATTTCAATCTTACAACTCCCAATGACAAACAAACGAGTCAAACTTTTGGTACCACATTCTAGGAGATTGTTTTAATCCATACAGAGATTTTTTCAACTTGCAAACCAGATTCTCTTTACCTTTTTCCACAAAGTGCTCAGGCTGGGACATATAAATCTCTTCTTCACTGTCAGCATGAAGAAATGTTGTCTTCACATCCATATGTTCAATATCCAAGTCATATGCTGCTGCAAGTGACAAAAGAAATCTGATTGACATCAGCTTTGCTACAGGATAAAAGATTTCTCCATAATCAATTCCCTCTACCGGGGAATACCCCTTCGCAACCAACCTCACCTTATAATTTTCCACACTGCCATCAAGACCTATTTTCTTTTTAAATACCCATTTGTAGCCAACAAATTTTTTTCCTTCAGCCAAGGGCACAAAACTCCACGTATCATTCTTTTCTAATGATGCCAATTCTTCATTCATGGCTTCCAACCAAGAGTTTGAATCAGACATTCTAAATGCCTCTTTCACAGTCCTAGGCTCATCAGTGCTAGAAATTAAAGCATAGGCACAATTAGAATCTAACAAAGAAAACCCATACCTATTAGGTTGCTTTCTTTCATGTGTTGACCTCCTCATAGGCTGAGGCTGAGGTTGATCTTCTTCAGAAGTCTCAGAACTACTTGAGCTCTCCTCAATTTCAGGTACATTTTGAATTTTCAATTCCTCTTTATCTGGTGTCGGAGGAATTTCAACTACATCCTTTTTATCTTCTGATTTCATCTCTGACAATAGATCCAAAGTAGAAGGCTTCAGCTAACGAAAAATAACACTCATGTTGTATAGAACCTTCTCCATATCAAGATTCCAAATCTTGTATCCTTTTATGCTAGTACTATAACCAATAAAAATACATTTAACAACCTTGTTTTCCAATTTAGACCTTTTTTCATTCGGCACATATGCATATGCCTCATAGCCAAAGAAATGAATGTGTCTCAGAGAGGGCTTCTTTTTAGACCATGCTTCCAAAGGTGTTTTCTCAACAAGAGCAAAATTTGGAGAACGGTTTATTAAATAACATGTTGTTACTGCCTCAGCCCAGAACTTCTCCTCCAAGCCAACACTGCTTAGCATACTTCGTGCTCTTTCCATTACTATCTTGTTGAACCTTTCAACAACTCCATTTTGTTGCGGAGTGTAGGGTGTAGTTTTATGTCTTTTAATCCCATGATCTTTACAGTACCTTTCGAACTCATCATAACAAAACTCACCACCATTGTCAGTCCTTAAACATTTTATTTTTCTACCAGTCTGATTTTCCACAAGGTTTTTAAATTCCTTAAAATGACTGAAAACTTCTGCTTTACTTTTCAAAAAATAAACAAATGCCCTTATTGAATAATCATCAATAAATTATACATAATATCTTGATTTAGACAAAGAAGGAACATTTATTGGACCAAAAACATCATAATGAATGTAATCAAGTAAACCAGAAGATTTGTGAGGACTGGAGTAAAATGAAAAATGGTGTTGTTTACCATATATACAATGTTCACAAAATTTGAATTCAAGGTTACAGTCATCAAGTCCTTCAACCAGGTTTTTATTTTTCAAGGTTTTTTAACCTTTTTCACCAATATGGCCAAGCCTATGATGCTAGAGCATAGTCTTTTCTACTGGAAGTTTAACTTCCATAGAGTTTGCACTATCAAGGAACTTTTTCCTCTCTTTCTCCATGAGTAGCTTTTTGTGACTTTACAAAGACACTATTGCAGTGCACATCATGTGCATCCAGCTTATACAAGGTACCAATATGAGCACCGCTTGCTAGCACCATTGAGCCTCTAGTCATCTTGCAGCCATTTCCAGAGAATGTGACTTGCACTCCAATATCGTTCAACTTACTAACAAAAGTAGATTTCAAGCCAGACCTGGTATATGCATTACATCATTGATTCCCTTCACTCTTCCATCAGGGAATTGAATTATGACTCTTCCACACCAACTATTTCCAGAGATGAATCGCTTGAAATACACCCTTCCACCATCGTATTTTTCATACTTAGTGAACCAGTCTCTATGAGATGTCATGTGGAAAGATGCTCCAGAATCAATTAGCCAGACATCATTGATGCCTGAGTTGCCAAGGCTGCAATGAAAGCATATGCATCACTCTGAGAAGAATCATTGTCAAAGAATACTTCTTCTTTTTCTCCTCTTTGCAATCCTTTTGGACATGACCAGGTTTCCCACAATTCTAGCACTTTACCTTGGAATTCTTACTAGGAGACTTTGATCTCCCTGATTTGGATTTGGACTTCTTGTCCTTCTTCTTTCCTTTTTCTTTCGATCTGCCTCAAACAACAAGATCCTCCTTCACCATCTTAGAATATTTTCTTCTCATCTCTTCTGATAAAAAAGAAGCAACAACATCTTCCATCTTAAAAGTGGATGTCATACTCCCAATAGCCATCACCAAGTGATCCCAAGAATCTGGCAAAGAACATAACAATAGCATACATCAATCTTCTTCATCAATCTTCACCCAAAGATGCTAACTAAGCAATCAACATGTTGAAAGCATTCAAATGATCAGCAATAGACGCTCCTTCTTGCATTTTCAAAGATTACAGATTCTTCCTCAAGAATAACTTATTCACCAAGGACTTTCCCTAATAAATAGCTCTCACTCTTTTCCACAAAGAGGATGTTGTCTTTTCTTCATGAACATTTAGAAGAACAAAGTTTGCTAAATAGATCCTTATCATCCCCTTTGATTTTTGATCTGCAAGGTCCCAATCCTCTTGCTTCATGCCTGTAGGCTTCATTCTAGACACAACAAGCCACAGATCACGATCAACCAACAGATCTTCCATTTTGAGTTTCCACAACTCAAAATTACTACCATTGAATTTATCAATTTCAATCTTTCCTAATGTGCTTGACATCTTAATCTGTAATTTGAATTACCAGACTTCTACAAGACTCCCACTGAGCATAATTGACTCAAAAAACCTAGCGTACCAAGAAGGATAACACAACTAGCCAGGCTCTGATACCACTTGTAAAGAAAGATTAGGTGTGAAACAAACTCTCCTAATGTCAAAACCTCAGGGAAGAATGCAGAGGTGACTTTAATTTTTCAATTATAGTCCAATTAAGATACACTTGAAAGGAATAATAGAACAAAGAAATGAACATACACAATTGGACACCAGATTTACATGGGAAAACCCTTACGAGAGAAAAAACCACCACACCAAGAAAAGCCTCTTTGTATTATAGTAAACAAAATTACATACAGAGTACAGACTTCACTTTCTGATGTCAATTTACAGCAGCAACATTCACTGATCAATCTTGTACAAAATAGCTCTCAGAAAACATACAAAGAATTCACTCAGATAAAAATCATGTTCAATCGAGCAACAATTCATTATCTCACACAGTTCATCATCATCCGCCATTGCTCAAGTGTAACCCATTCTCTCATAGTCTATTCATCTCCCTCATAGGAACGGTCACAACAGTCCAACTGCTAGTGGTTCACATTTTTCTTCTCTGATTGGTCAAAAATAGACCATGTAGGATAGTCATTTGGTTAGAATGGTTCAACATAATTGCATGTCTGTGAGACACTAGGTCGTGTATCCCCGATGTCACAATGCCCAACTTTCGTTATCGACAAGAGTCACCACCATCGGCAAGAGTCATATCGAGTTCAAACCTATCTAGACTCACTCTATCGGCAAGACATCTCACTGATGTCCACTGCAAAACCATCGGCAAGACCACCGCTATCAATGAGACATCATACCAAACACAAATCTAGCTTGTGTAGATCTATCAGCAAGATTTTTGCTATCGCTAAGAGTCTTATAGAACCTTATGTCATACTGATGTTCATACCCGTCGACGAGACGAAAACCATCGGCAAGAGTTCTCACCAAAAGCACCTGTCTGTCAGTGAGACCAATAGTCATCGGAAGGAGATCACACCGAAGGCATACCTAGTAGTTCATATTACTCTGACCAGTCTATCAACAAGAGAAAAACCATCGACAAGAGGTTACACTGAAGTTCATCACATGGAGATTCATTGATAGTTCATAAACAAATCTGTCGGTGAGACTAGCACTCTCGGTAAGAGTTCATACCGACTGTAAACATATCAGCCAAGAGTCTCCTCGATGACATCTATCACCAATGTGTAAAACCTCGGTGAGACATACTCTTTCAGAATGAGTCACTCCAAAGTTTCATGTCTCTCCCTAATGCCACTCATCGCCAAGAGTCTCCCTGATAACCAACTGGAACCAACCTGTCGGCATGAGATCTTCCCGGGCAGAATGAGATGGGAAACTCATAGTGATAGACATGTCTTGCTGATGACTCCCATTGGCAAGACATAACCAAAGTCTCGGTGATCTGAGCACTTCAGAAGTTTAGAGCACAACTGCTAGTCGGTAAGACATTCAAAGTGTCTCATCAACTTTTCCCTTTCAGGAGTTTCATGTCAGTAAGCTTGAGGCACATTTTCTAACACCTACGCCAAATTAACATAAGCATAAAGGGACTCACATAAGGCGTACGATATGAAACATCAAAATACACAAACATACAATTCCAATGACTAAAAGAAAGAAAAACAAAAATAAAAAGAGGTGGATCAAGCCTTGACCATTTTTCCCACATGCTGTGGATCAGATCTAAGTTGTTTGTCCAAAAATGTACGCTCACTCTATGGCAACGAAACTTTAGGTTGTCCATTGGGTCAGTACCCAAAAATGTGGCTTACAAGTGGAACACAATGTACACTATGCAAACCAAATACACACTCACAACGACTAGAGGAACCTTAGGCTATCCACTACATGAGCCCTCAACAAGACACATATGTACATGACTGGTATGCACTTAGATAGATAAGCAAGTGGTTATGGGAAATTCACACCTAATTTTGGCTCACATATGTGCAACTATACCAAAGCTATACCTCCTGATAACTTTGATAAAGTGCCACACAACAATGAACTTCGAGCTTCGTGAGGCAAGCAAAGCTTCGTATTCTTGACACCCATGAACAAACAAGATGGCGCCATAGGCAAGTAAAGGGTGTTATGCAAGGTGGCCACATAACAGTTATTGTAAATGTGAAATAGTGTAAGGTACGTTCAAAGGGATTTCACTTAGTTCATGTAAGGTCTCTTCTTAGGGAACATTGTGCCTAATGTCTATAAGAGAGGACAAATCAAATAAATATTATGCTCTCAGAGGATATCAAGCCCAGTGATACTACCAAGAAAAGGATGCATCGCAAGAATAAAGAAAATCGCATAATGAAATGCGAGTGTTGATGTATTCCCCCACTTTAAAGTGGTTGTTAACACCATTGTTATGAGAAATTGCTTTAAAGTAGAAGGAGATATGATAGGTTATTTGGAAAGCCCTATGCCAAGTCATGTGTTCCTAAATGAAACTACATAATGAATAAGTATGTCACATGGAAGCCAACTTAAGGAATGTCACCCACATCCCAAGATTTCTCTTATATATACACGGAAGGTGGAAAACTAGCCAAAAGAGACAATGGAAAGTTTCATATGAGGACAAGACTAACCTAACCCCTTGTCCCCACTTAGTACAGGACAAGGATGAGTTGAGATGATTGATGAGAAACACACTTGAGTGAAAATTAGTATCAATTAGAGGAATTAGGTGCCTCAACATAAGGAAGAGCACCACACTCCTTAAGATGTTGAATTTTATCACTTAAAGCCTTACATTCATTAGTAGAATGACCATGAACTCTATGATATGCACAAAATGAATTCTTGTAGTAAAATTTATTTCATGTTCTTGGAGAGAGGGATATCAAATGATCTTGTAGGAGTCTCGACAAGATACTCTCTTGATCAATAGTACAAGATATGTTCCTTTATTTTGTGAAAAAGATATCTCTTGCTTAGTACAAGGTGTCATACCTACACAAGACTCTTTATATTGCAAGATTTTGTACCCTTCTTTAAAGGAAGGTGTAAAATCTAGTGAAATCGAATCGTTATTCTTTTGCATAATGACATTGATATTAAGCGAAGATTTCTCTATTTTTTTATTTCTTTCAAAGGATAATAATCAAGATGACTAGTGTCTATCAATTTAGGATGCACTAATTGTGGACATTGGGAAAGTAACCCTTCTACTTTTTTGTCTTGGTATGGCCCTCCTTGTGATTTTAGCTTAATTATGCCTTGATTTAGTGTTGTAATGTGGATAACACATTCACATTAGGTCTTGGTCCCTTGTGAACTAAAAGGATTCAAGTGGTACCTTAAGTGTTGTTAAGTGTTGTAACACACTTTCACACTCTTCTAGGGTATTATTAATATAATTCACCTAAATATCCTCTTGTCATCATTTACCAAGCCTTATTTCAAAGTGTTGTAAAGTTTTGTAACAAACTTTCACACTTTTCTAGGCTTGTCATCAATAATTATACCTTTTTTATGCTTTAATTGGCCCCATTTTGCACTTATAGGCCTTAAGTGTATTTTTAAAAATAATCCTGATAAACATCATTTAATACATTTAATTTCTGAAACCCACTTAAAATGCCTAAGTGGGACCCATTTTCCACTAGGGGTGAATGAGTCCCCTTCGGCACAAAAATTAAAATAATTTCAAATTTCTAGCAGGTTATTATTTTCTAAGATTAAGATCAGCCTATGATGTGGTATTTTAAGGAATTATTGCATAATCAAGTATAAATATAGCATTTTTCCACTCATTTCACCCCTCCTAATTTTCTAATCAATTCAACAAGCAATCAAGTGGTCTAGCATTGAAGCATTTTGTCTACAAGAGCATTCAAGCACTTTGGATCCATTACTTGCATGTCTTTAGAGTTTTATTTCAAAGGTTTGGTGAGTTGTAGCATTGCATGTTGGTCATTCATCATTCTCTTTCCATATTTCATTTCATTTATTTTTCAAGGTTTTAATTACCAAACCAAGGTTTGACCAAGGCAAACCTGTATTCACTAACCCTCAACAATTTTTCCCTCTTTTCATGTGTTTTGCAGGCCTAGTTTGCAGATTTGTTAAAGAGAAAGTTTGGAAAAGTTGTCAAAAAAAATTCAAATTCATTCAAAGTTGTCAAAACCCTAAAGGAAGCTTGGAGAACACCTACAAGCTAAATTTTGTAGTTTCAGATCCAAAAACTTGTCAGGAGCAAAAGTGCAAACCAAGAGCTACAGGTTACACTTTTGAATTTCCCAAAATACTAAAGTGGATTGATATGCCATCAGTGGCATATGAGTCCCATTGCTAGGTCCAAAAAAAATATTTTGCAGTTTTGATACCCAGCTGTCTGAAACTTGTTCCAGCAGAATCTTCCTGAAACTGGACTAAGTCACCCAACTTGGCATATGGGTCCCAGTTGTCTTCAACAGTGACTTCTATAGGATTCCAGAGCTCCATTCCATCCTTCTCCAATTTCTAGGTGCACACTATAAATCTCATAAGCTTTTGTTATAGTTTGTTTGCATTTCTAGGTCATTTTGCATTCACAACGTGTTTTCAAACACTTTGCATTTTCTTAGTTTTACATTAGTAGTTAATCTCTTTATCAATTTTCAGCCTTAAGGACAATCCCCTTTGACCTATTTCAATCTCTTTTGCATTGGAATCTCAATAAATTGTTCTTGAGTGTGAACATTGTGAAATTGGTTTCCTCTTCCTTCATTCCTCTTTTAGTGTGGATAAAGGAAGTTGTGCATTCCATTTCCACTGTACACATTTTGGTGAACCTGACTTTTGAACATCATAATTCTACTTTGGAGTGCATTTAAATCCTAGGAGTAGCTTAGATTAACATTGCATTGCATTTTGCATTGTTTCATTTGCATTCTAGGGTTTCCAAATTTGTATTAGTGAAAAGCTCATATAGCTTGCATTTTTTCATTTCATTTAATTATAAATTAGTAAAATTCTGCATTTTCATATCCTATCTACATTAGGCAACACAAGAATCACAAAATTCAATTAAAAAATTTTAATTTTTTTTTTAAAATCACCCCTTGGACTCATTCACCACCCTGGGCGAATTAGTCTAGTTGCATATTTTGCACTACATTTTTTGTCATCAGTTATAAGCATTTCATTTCTCTTAGTTTACATTGCACTCACCCTACATTTAGTAGCCTTTGCATGAGTGTTTGGTATCCTATTGCTAATACCTTAGTGAGAAGAAGTTCCAGACTCATGGCATCTCCCAATAACACACTTGCTGTGAATCTTGGGTTATCTAGAGCTTCCACTCCTAGTATTGACAATAGTGCACTAGGCATGGATAATAGCCTTAGCAACTATTTTCCTTCAGGTAGCATTCATGTTGAACCAAGAACTTCTGATATCCCGCAAGAGAAAATAATCCAAATTCATGAGGACTTAGTCCATCTGCAACACCAAGTTAGCCTTGAAAACATTTCTGCTACTGCAATTCCTACCATAGAAAACATTCACTGCATGCTTGAAAGTGATGAAGGCCTTGACCTTTTGAAAAATATAGTTCAAATATTTGGAAAACATATTCCTTCAACATCTAGTGCTCCTACACCAATAAACAATATTTCCAACAAAGGAGGAACTCAAATTCCTCCTCCCTCAATAATAGCATCAATACCTACCTATACCACTCCTCAAATCACAACAACAATGCAACAAGTTAGTAATGTGATTCCTTCCTTGAGTATTCCTACTAGCATCCCTAATTCCTATATGGCATCGCATGTTCTATCTTCTTCCACATTGCCACCTATAAGCATTCTATTCACTTGTCCTACTACTACATACACCCCATCGCCACTTTCACTTCCATCCCATACCACTTATAATGATCCTCTCATAACACAACTTTTTCAAACCATTTCCTCCATGCAAAAGAAAATCTCCACCATAAACCAAAATCAAAATGGCCCACCCACATATTATGTTTGAAGCAGCCCATTGTCTTTGGAAATATCATGAAAATTGATGCCACAAGGAGTAGAGATGTATAGATTTGATAAATATGGAAGGAAGGTAGATCCTTCTAACCATGTTAATGCCTATACCACCTTAAATGTAGTGATTTTGTACTTGATGATAAACTATTAGAAAAATTGTTCCCTAGGACTTTAAAAGATACTACCTTGGAATGGTTTTCTTCTTTACCAAACAATTGAATTCATTCATTTAATGAACTTTTTGATGCATTTATAAATCATTTCCAAGTACATATGACTCTCAAGAAGACCTTGGCTGATTTGATGAGATGCAAGAAAAATGAGGAAGAAAAGATAATTTATTTTATCTCATGCTATCAATCACTTTATTCCCAAATCAATGTTAAGATCCCTAACCCAAACCTTCAAAATATGTTTATAGAAAACCTACAAAGTAAAATTTAGGACAAGCTCACTATGATGAAATTCCCATCCTTCATGCACTTGTGTACTACCCTTTGTGATTATCAAAATTTGATTAGTAGTCGAGATACATGGTTCACTTCTAGCCGAACTAAGAAATTTGAGCCTACCAACCAAAACAATTCCCAACCATTTAGAAAGAAAAACAAAGGGTTCCTTCAATTCAATCCTCCTCAACCTACACCTCAAAATGTGAATAACCAAATACCAACTATTAAAACCACAGTGCCCTTTAGTTATGGAGATCTAAAAAGACAATTCACACCCTTACCCGACACCCTTCATAACACAATGTATCAACAACAAAAAATGATTACCTTTCCCACTATCAAAACACCCGAACCTACTAAGCCTTTACCCCCGATCTTTCAATCAAATACTTATTTCCACTATCATCGAAAAAATGGACATGACACGAAACATTGTAAGCGTCTTAAACATCTTGTGCAAGACCTCCTTGATTCCAACCATCTATCCATTGTAGGTGTTAATGATCAAGGTAATAAGTTTGTTGCCCCTCTGAATCAAAACTTGCAAATTTTCATTGATCCAATGCCCAAACATTATTTAAATTTCATTTGTTAAAGCTAGTGAAACTACAAAGAATGATGTGATGAATGTTGATATAGATGATGAACATCATGATCCTATATGATGCAGGAGCATCCTTGGTTCTTGGCAATCTTTCATCAACCAAAAATATTTTCTTTCAGTTTTGTTCTTATTTTTTTCTTGATCAGTTCATGATGGTGGACTCATCATATTTACTCACCAAACCCTGCGGATCTTTTTGTACATCGTGGGCATGCTCATTTTCCTTGTTCCAAGATTTAAGCATGATTGGATCTTTTTTAGGAAAGTTATTGCTTCCCGATTTCATGGTAGTTTCTTGAACCGGAACCAGAATAAATTCAAACTTTTTGGCTAGTTCGATCATTGTAGATCATCCTCGTGACTTGCATATCAGAATGGTGTAATTTTAAATTTTTTGTGGAGTGTCCCCGACCTTTATTATAGGTCCACACTTCATCTTATGCACCTATTGGAGAGTAATTCAAATTTGAGTCTGACCTATTCATGCACACGTTACATTTTATTTACTTGGAGAATGTGATGATCTTTGGCCAATGTAGATGTTTCCAGAATTGTGGATATGATATAAAACTTGTAATTGATCATTAGAAGCAGTAGTAGTAGTAGTAGTTGATTGAGTAGATAAAGATTGATCCAAATTGTAAGATTTCAGCTCACATATAGGAGCATATTGGAATGTTGTACTTAGGATGTGTTATATCAGGCCTGTGAGCCAAAACTATAATCCTGGATGTTTCTGACTGAATGTAATTGAGATTTCTATTAATAAGAATATTTACATCTGCATTTTCCTCCATATTCTTTGTTTCTTTCGTTGTGTTACTCTTGTTTCATGGTCTGGATTGTTCTCCTTGAGGACCCTCCTACTATGGTTGTGTCAAATTGGTATCAGAGCGAGGTTTGATTTGTGTGAGGTCATCAGAATTCGTGGAGTCCTATTGAAGATTTTTTGTGGGGTGGCGGATTGAGGATCTGATTTGTAGCTACAGAGGACTTGTGTAAATATGGTAAGAAGAAATGTTAGAGGAAATGGAGTGCATGGAAATGCAGACACAACTTTAATGGAGATATTGAAAGGAATTGTTGCCAGATTAGATGCAGTTGAAATGGCCCAAAGAAGAGGTTGACCAGTTGATGATGTGAGTGATGAAGAGGTAGAAGTAAAAGAAGAAAGAGGAAGATAAGAGCAACCTGGCCTAGATCAGGGAGAAGAGAGGTTCATAAGAGCCCTAACCAGAGCGAATACAAAATGAAATTTCAATCCACTGGATTATAATGGTAAGTTGGATTCAAAAGAATTTCTTGATTGGATTACAAAGATGGAAAATTATTTTGAATTTGAAGGTACTACTGAAGATAAGAAGGTGAAGTTTTCTTGTACAAAGTTGAGAGGACATGCATCCCTTTGGTGGTAACATCTGCAGAGAGATAGGAAAAGAAGAGGAAAGGAGAAAATCAAATCATGGGATTGGATGGTGAACAAGTTAAAGAGAAATTTTATGCCTACAAATTATCAAATTAGTTTGTTCCAAAAGTTGCAAAATTTGAAGCAAAAAGATTCAAGTGTAACATAATATACTAAGGAGTTCTATAAGTTGAACATCAGATCTGGACATTCGGAGGAGGAAATTGAGCAAGTAGCCAAATATGTGAATGGTTTGAGGTCGTCTATACAAGATGAGATTAGTTTGATCAAGTTGCAGAGTGTGGAAGAAGAATATCAATGTGCCTTGAAAGCAGAGGAGAAGCTGAACAAAAGACATGAGCAGAGGCAGAGAGGAAGAGGTGGAATATTTCAAAGAGGAAGAACTTTTATTGGAGGAAGAGGATCTTTTCTAGACCAAAATAAGGATAAGGAGGTTAGTAAGAATGACAATTCATATTAGAGAGGTGATGTAAACTCTTACAGAAGAGGAGGTTATGGTGTTTACTGAAATGAAGGTTATAGGAGAGATGTTAGAGGACATGAGAAAAGAATAATCAAAGGAACTTATTTTAAATGTGGTGGAGAAGGACATAGAGCATTGGAATGCAATCAAGGAGATACAATCAAGAAGATAGATAACAATAGAAGAAAAACCTTTGTTGAGGAAAAACATACCGAATCATCTAATAAACTGGAAGATGGATAAGTGTTGGTGAATAGAAGAGTATTATGTCAAAGTGAGTTGGAGAAAGAGCCATTGCAGAGAAAGAATTTGTTTTAGACTAGATGCCAGGTGAATGGTAAATGTTGCAAAGTGATTATTGACAGTGGAAGTTCTGAGAACCTGGTTTCTGAGGAAATGGTGACTAAACTAAGTTGGAAAGGTTGAAACACCCAAAGCCCTATCAGATTGCTTGGATTCAAGATGAGCATAAGATACTGGTAAGTGAACATTTTTTGGTGAAATTAAAGATAGGAAATTATCATGATGAAGTTTTGTGTGATATCATGCCTATGGATATATGCCATGTTTTGTTGGGAAGGCCTTGGAAGTATGATAGACAGGCTATTCATGATGGAAAGAAGAATATATACACCATTGTTGCTAATGGGATGAAACAGACTTTGTTTCCATTGGAAGATGTTCCTAAAGTTGAGGTTTGTATGAATGCTATGGTTTTTCTAATTGATGGAAGGAGATTCCTTGATGGATTGAGACATGATAATGTGTGTTATGCCTCAGTTCCTAAGAAGGCTGAAGACTTGAACCATGTAGAAGAACACCCAAAAGAGATAAAGGAGATGCTGACAGAGTATGAGGATATCATTTCTGATAATATACCTAATGGATTGCCACCTATAAGGAGTATTAGTCATTGTATAGATCTGATTCCTAGAGCTAGTTTTCCTAATAAAGAAGCACACTGGATGACATCGACAGAGAATGAGGAGTTGAATAGACAGGTGCAATAATTTTTGAGGAAGGATTTGATCAGAGAAAGCTTAAGTCCATGTGCAGTACTTGTTGTGTTAGCACCTAAGAAGGATGGAGAATGGAGAATGTACATATTCTAGAGCCATAAACAAGATCACGGTGAAGTATAGATTTACTTTTCCCTGGATGGATGACATAATGGATTGTTTGAGTGGAGCTAAGTACTTTACAAAGATAGATTTGAAGAGTGAATATCATCATATCAGAATCAGAGAAGGGGATGAGTGGAAAATAGCATTCAAGACAAATGAAGGCTTGTATGAGTGGTTGGTGATGCCTTTTGGGTTGAAAAATGCACCGAGTACTTTCACGAGGTTGATGAAAGAGGTATTGAAGAAATTATTTGGTAAGTTTTTGATTGTGTATTTGGATGACATCTTGATTTTCAGTAAAAGTAGAGAAGAATATTTGTTGCATATAAGACAAGTTTTGCAGAGGTTGAGAGAAGAGCAGTTGCTGATAAACATTAAGAAGTGTAGTTTCATGAGGGAAGAATTGGTATACCTGGGATTTGTAATCTTTGTGGATGGATTGAAGATGGATCCTGAGAAGGTGAAAGAAATTGTTGAGTGGCCTACACTAGATAGTATTGGAGAGATAAGATCATTTCATGGATTGGCTAGTTTCTACTAGAAGTTCATTAGGAATTTCAATTCTATTTGCAGTCCTATGACAGAAACAATGAGAGGAGATAAGAAGGATTTTAGATGGACATCTAGAGAAGATCAAAGTTTTGAGTTGTTGAAGTAGAAGGTGACTAAGTAGCCTGTGTTGGCTTTACCAGATTTCAATAAGGTATTTCAAGTAGACTGTGATGCAAGTGGAAATTCAATTGGAGCAGTGTTGAGTCAAGAAGGAAGACCTTGTAGCTTATTTTAGTGAGAAATTGAATGATGCTAGGAGAATATATTCAATGTATGATCAGAATTTTATGCTATAGTTCAAGCCTTGAAGAAGTGGATACATTATTTGTTGCCTAAGGAGTTTTTGTTGTATACGGATCATCAAGCATTGCAATATTTGAACAGTCAGGGTAAGTTGAATTAGAGACACATGAGATGGGTAGAATTCTTGTAGAGCTATACTTTTGTTTTGAAGCATAGGAGTGGAAAATCAAATAGAGTTGTTGATGGTTTGAGCAGGAGAATGAATTTACTGATAAAGATGAGAGTGGAGGTATTAGGCATTGATGAATTGAAGAACTTATATGGGAAAGACCCAAATTTTGCAAAACCTTGGAGATCTTGTAAAGAACCAGTTTTAGAGGATAGGAGTCAGTGGTTGGATTATTTCATTTAGGAGGATATGATACTCAAAGGAAATTAGTTGTGTATACCCTAGAGTTCAATGAGGGATAACCTAGTGAAGGAGAAGCATAGTGGAGGGATGTTAGGACACTTTGGAGTTGATAAGACAGTGGCATTGGTGAGTGAGAATTAATTTTGGCCACAGATTCAAAAGGATGTTAGGAGATTTGTGCAGAGTTGTAGAGTTTTCCAAGTTGCAAAAGGGAGTAGTCAGAATGTTGGATTGTATAAGCCTTTGATAGTTCTGGAGAGACCTTGGGAAGATATCAACATGGATTTCATACTTGGTTTGTTGAAGACAGAAAGAGGTAATGATTCTATATTTGTGGTGGTAGGTAGATTTTCTAAGATTTCACACTTCATACCTTGTAAGAAGACAATAGATGCATTGCATGTAGCATACTTGTTTTTCAAAGAAGTGGTCAGATTGCATGGGTTACCTAGAAGTATTGTTTTAGACAGAGATGTAAAGTTTGTTGGTTACTTTTGGAGGAACCTTTGGAAGAAGATGAAGACAGATTTGAAGTTCAGTTCTACTTTTCACCCACAAATTGATGGACATACAAAGGTAGTAAATAGGAGTTTAGGGAATTTGTTGAGATGTTTGGTTGGAGAGAAGACCGATAGTTGGGATTTAGTCCTTGCACAAGCAAAGTTTTCTTACAATAATTCAATAAACAGGAGTACAGGAAAGACACCTTTTGAGATTGTTATTGGAGTTCATCCCAGAGGTATATTAGAATTGAGAGACATCGATATGGAAGGAAAAAGGAGCGCAAAAGCAAAAGACTTTGCAGAACAAATGAAAAAGTTGCATACTCAAGTGAAACAACAATTAGAAGACATGAACCAAAAGCATAAGGAGAAAATAGATGAAAAGAGGAGACATAAGGAGTTCAAAGTTGGGGATGAAATGATGGTATATTTGAGAAAGGAGATATTTCCAATTGGAACATACAACAAGCTGAAGATGAGGAAGTTTGGACCTTGTAAGATCTTGAAGAAATTTGATTCAGGAAATGCATATGAAGTGGAGTTATCCGAAGGTATGGGTATATCACCTATATTCAACATTGTAGATTTATATCAGTATCATGAAGCATAATTCAGTGAAGATAGAGAAGCAAAATTTGAGAATCAATTTCCTAAACAACAGTCAAATGAGATTGAAGAGATTTTGAATGTCAGAGATGGGAGGAAGACTCATGGAAGACAATACAAAGAATATCTTGTGAAGTGGAAAGGTAGACTAGTTGAGGATTCTTCTTGGATTTCTTAGGCTGACGTAGACCATTTTGGTTTTCCTTTGGCCCCAAAAAAGTGAGGGACTCACTTTTCAATAACCCCAGATTTCTGATGCAGGAGCATCCTTGGTTCTTGGAAATCTTGCTTCAACCAAAAATATTTTCTTTCAGTTTTGTTCTATTTTTTTTATCAGTTCATGATGGTGGACTTGTCATATTTTCTCACCAGACCTTGTGGATATTTGTGTACATCATGGAAATGCTTATTTTCCTTCTTCCAAGATTTGAGCATGATTGGATCTTTTTCCAACAAGTTATCACTTCTGAATTTCATGGCAGTTTCTTGAACCGACACCAAAATAAATTCAATCTTTTCAGCTAGTTCGATTGTTGAGGATCATCCCCGTGACTTGCACATCAGAATGGTGTAATTTTAAATGTTCTGTGGAGTGTCCCTAACCTTCATTATAGGTCCAAACTTCATCTTATGCACCTGTTCAAGAGTAATTCAAATTTGAGGCTGACCTATTCATGTGCATGTTACATTTTCTTTCCTTGGAGAATGTGATGATCTTTGGCCGATGCGGATGTTTCTAGAATCACATATATGATATAAAGCTTGTAATCAATCATTAGAAGTAGTAGTGGTAGTAATAGTTGATTGAGTAGATAAATATTGATCTAAATTGTAAGATTTCAACACACATATAGGAGCATATTGGAATGTTGTAATTAGGAAGTGTTATATCAGGCCTGTGAGCTGAAACTATAAGCCCAGATGTTGCTGGCCAAATGTAATTGAGATTTTTGTTAATGAGAATATTTGCATCTGCATTTTCCTCCATATTTTGTGTTGCTTTCATTGTGTTACTCTTGTTGCACGGTCTGGATTGTTCTCCTTGAGGACCCTCTTACTGTGGCTGCATCACTATCCCACATGTTACCCATGTTAATCCTATGGATGAAATGGTAGGTGCAATAGATGTTATCCCTCGTAAGGGACAATCTAAGAGCTCTCTTTATATTGCTTTCTCCTCTAAGGACATAATTAAATATCTACCTGATGGTCCTCCTTACATAGTTGGTCGTATCTATGATAGGCCCACTAATGGGATATTAATCGATCCCACCTATGGTTAGAACATGATCACCAAGGAATTCCTAGTATTACATGAACTTTATCAAGATGACTATGATAAGCTGAAAGCATGGATCAAGATGCACAATGGTTTTTCTTGCCCTACAATAGGATAAATCATCCTTCCATTACAAATAGGACCAAAAACATTAGATTTCACATTCTCCATCATCCCACAGTCATACCAGTTTTGTTTGAGGCTAGGCCATCCACGGCTTCTCTCAATGAAAGTTGTCCTTTCAATTGTTCACAAATTCTTAAAGTTTCCATTTGAAAATGAAATATTTACTATCCACCATAGTGGCTTTAACCCCTTGTCTTCCAAAGGAAACTTTTCCTTAGAATCCTTTTGGCCCAAGCCCATGGAACCTATAACACCACAACAAGACTTCTTTTTCATCACTTATCAAAAATTAAAAGCAAAGAAAATAGTAGAATTGTCTCTCTGACACATGTCCCTATCTACTTCTGACACTTTCATCATAGACAAATCCATGCTTCAACCAGAACAAGAACCAAATAACCAAGATTGACCAACACCAAAAACTTCAACTACATCGTCTAAAAGACCAAGAGACAATGAAAGCAACTATGTCATGCCTCCTTGAATAAAACAAGTTTACAAAGAAAAATAGAAAGTGGATGAACAACCTCCTATGGATCCTTCTGTTCCTCCCCTTAGGGAAGAAAAGTAACCTATAGATGATCAACCCACTCCTTCACAAATGCAACTTGATAACAAAACCAAAAGAAATAGAGGTGCTAGAGAGCGTAGGTGTAGACATCATGCTCTCGCTCACAAGTTACATGAAGAATTAGACAAAGAAAATCAAAATCCACACTTGACCAAAGAAATGCATGAGGATCCTCCCACCCCCAACCAAAACAAAATGATCCAATATAAAAATCACAACAAGAGTTACCCTCTTCATTGGATATTATCATTCATCCTCATGTTGTGATTAATTTGGATGACGACGACGAGATTTCCAAAATAGATGACAAGGTGCATAATGATTTGAACACATTATTTTCCTCTTCAATGAGCTTAAATGAGAAATCTCCTATACAGAGTAATGAACCTGGTACTTTTCCTCGTCTGGCACTTTCCCTTCTCCCTTTGGCCAGTTGCTCACCCTCAACATATTATGAACATGATTGGGAGGTGGAAGACTTTCTTCATGGTTGACTCACATTTTCCTTACTAGTCTTTTGCATTTTCTTTTTCTTTTTATTTTGCATGTGTGTAATGTGATCCCCCGTGATGTTTTGTTTGTTTTTCTCTCTCTTTGTGACATTCTTCTCTATGTCATGCATCACTTTCACCTTTGTATTTTTTTCTTATTCTTGTGTTTTCCTTTTGGGGATGACACAAGGCATTGAGACACCCTATGTCTCTTTCATGTTGACCAAAAAGGCTCATTTTATTTTACCTTTTTCACTTTTCTTTTTTATTTTTGGCTTGAGTTTTCCTTTTAGGGATGATGCAAGGCATCGAGACATTCATGTCTCCTTCATGTTGACCCAAAAGCTTTTCCTTGTTCGTTCACCTTTTCTTTTTCATTTTTCTTGTGTTTTCCTTTTGGGGATGACGCAAGGCATTGAGACATCTATGTCTCTTCCATGTTGACCCAAAAGGTTTTTCTTTGTTTTTGCTCTCTTTGTGTCATTCTCCCAATTCTATGTATTTGGGGGATGATAAAAGTTCCAAGCTCTCCACCCAACATTGCAGAAAAGAACATACTAACCCCAAATCTATAGATCCCTTATGTGTTTGGTGTTTTCATTTTGGGGGAAACCCCTTCCTTCTTTTTTTTCCCTTCCTTCACATGACATAGCCTTACACAGAAACATATGACTTGGCATAGGGATTTCCAAGTTGGATCTCCTATCTTTCTTTTTTCATTTTTCATTTTCTACTTTAAAGTAACTACTCACAGTATGGTGTGTAGCAATTCCTAAAGTGGGGGCATACATTGGCATTATTCTTTTGCAAATTTCCTTTTTCTTGGTTCTTAGTACAACCTTCTTACTTCATACGATGTTTTTTGTCACTTTGTGGATGACATTAGGTGTGATGTCCTTCATGAGAGTGATTTATCTTAGCATATTACATTCCTCTTAGTGGCTTGATGCGATACACTACATCCCCTAAGTTGCAAATCTTCTATTCATTGATTTTTCCTCTCTTAGAGACATTAGGCACAATGTTCCCTAAGTGAAAGACCTCACATGAACAAAGCAAGACTCATTTGAACATCCTTTTTCATGTTGCATTTGTTATATGGCAACCTTGCATAACACAACTTGCATTCCTGTGGAGCCATCACGTTTGTTCATGAGCTCCAAGCATACAAAGTTTTTCTCGTCTTGTGAAGCTTGAAAGGTCATTTTTCTCTTTGTGGTGCCTTATTAAAGTTATTAGGAGGTATAACTTTGGTATGGTTGAGTGGAAATCCCATTCTGAGGCATGAATTTTACCATAGCAACCTACGTATGTGTGAGTGCATACCAGCCATGAGTGTATGTTTCTCACCTTTTAGGCCTTCTCACCCGATGGACAACCATGAGTTCTGTCACCTCAAAGTGAGTATGCATTTTTCCAGACAAACAGCCTAGATCTAATCGGCATCATGTTGGACAAATGGCTGAAGCTTGCTCCAATTCATTCATTTTTTCTTTATTTCCTTTTTCTCTCTTTCATCTTTGGCATTGTGTGATTGTTCCTTTCCATTTTTCTTGATGTCATGTGTGTTCCCTTTGTGCTTATGTTGGTTTGTCATGAGATCTTGATCTTGGGGGATTGATCACCCCTCTTGATAATTGTTGTCCTATCTTTCTAGCATTGGTTTATGGGAACCCCTCTTGATGCACATTGGTCTACTTTAGTGTGAGTTTGAAGTAGGTTCATCCTCTCACTAAAGTGGGAGCTAAATGTGGACACCAAAAAAGTAACCCTTCTACTTTTTTTGTCTCACTTGGGCCCTCCTTGTGATTTTGGCTTAATTGTGCCTTGATTTAGTGTTGTAATGTGGATAACATATTCACATTAGGTCTTAGGCCCTTGTGAACTAAAAGGATTCAAGTGGTACCTTACTTAAGTTTTGTAAATTGTTGTAACACACTTTCACACTTTTCTAGGGTATTATTAATATAATTCACCTAAATAGCCTCTTTTTATCATTTACCAAGCCCTATTTCAAAGTGTTGTAACAAACTTTCACACTTTTCTAGGCTTGTCATCAATAATTATACCTTTCTTATGCTTTAATTGGCCCCATTTTGCACTTATAGGCCTTACTTAAGTGTATTTTTGAAATTAATCCTGATAAACATCATTTAATAAATTTAATTTTTGAAACCCACTTAAAATGCCTAAGTAGGACCCATTCGCCACTAGGGGCGAATGAGTTCCCTTTGGCACAAAAATCAAAATAATTTCAAATTTTTGGTAGGTTATTATTTTCTAAGATCTAAGGCCAGCCTGTGATGTGGCATTTTTAGGAATTATTGCATAATCAAGTATAAATATAGTGTTTTCCCACTCATTTCACCCCTCCTAATTTTCTAATCAATTCAACAAGCAATCAAGTGATCTAGCATTCAATAATTTTGTCTACAAGAGCATTCAAGCACTTTGGAGCCATTACTTGCATGTCCTCAGAGTTCTACTTCAAGGGTTTGGTGATTTGTAGCATTGCATGTTGTTCATTCATCATTCTCTTTCCATATTTCATTTCATTTTCAAGGGTTTAATTACCAAACTAGGGTTTGACCAAGGAAAACCCCTATTCACTAACTCTCAACAATATTTCCCTCTCTTTGCATGTGTTTTGTAGGTCTAGTTTGCAGATTTGTCAAAGAGCAAGATCATAAAAGTTGTCAAAAAAATTTCAAATTCCTTCAAAGTTTTCAAAACCCTAAAAGAAGCTTGAAGAACACCTATAGGTCAAATTATACAGTTTCAGATCCAGAAACTTGTCAGGAGCAAAAGTGCAGACCGTGAGCGACAGGTTACACTTTTGAATTTCTTGAAATCCTAAAGTGGATTGATACACCATTAGTGGCATATGAGTCCCACTGCCAAGCCCAAAACAAATATTTTGTAGTTCTGAGTACCCAGTTGTCTGAAACCTATTCTAGCAGAATCTTCCTGAAACTGGACTGTCACCCAACTTGGCATATGAGTCCCAGTTGGCTTCAACAGTGGCTTCTGCAAGATTCCAGAGCTCCATTCCATCCTTCTCCAATTTCTAGGTGCACATTGTAAATATCATAAGCTTCTGTTACAATTTGTTTGCATTTCTAGGTCATTTTGCATATCATAGCGTGTTTTCAAACACTTTGCATTTTCTTAGTTTTGCATTAGTAGTTAATCTCTTTTATCAATTTTCAGCCTTAAGGACAATCCCCTTTGACAGATTTCAATCTCTTTTGCATTGGAATCTCGAGGAATTGTTCTTGAGTGTGAACATTGTGAAATTGGTTTCCTCTTCCTTCATTCCTCTTTTAGTGTGGATAAAGGAAGTTTTGAATTCCATTTCTATTGTACACACTAATGTTAAAGTTGGCTTAGAGGAATCTTTTTTAATAGTGTTGATATTGAGTGAAGGCTTGCTTGTTTCTTTCAAGGGATAATAACCAAGACCATTAGTAGTCGTTCCTTGTCTGTTGGGCTCTATAGGGACAAATAACTTGTTCTCTAGCACCACATCCTTTTCCACTATACCCAAGTTGTTTCAAAAGTTCATAACCTTTTCTATAAAAAAAATTCATTTCTTTTAGATTTGGTGGTTGCTCATAATCAACTTCATCAAAGTTTTTATATAATTTGCTTATTCGAGTATTTGCAGGATCATCATGGAAAAAATAGGCCCTTAAGTGGTGATGAAATTCAGAAAATTCAAAGTTAGGCAACTTGACATAAAAAATTGAATAATTTATTTATATCATTTCAAAAATACATAACAATAGAATTTGTAGCAAATTGAATCTAGTTTCCAAACTACTAGGTTTATTTTTAAAAAAATCTATTTGGTGAAAATTTGAAACTTCAATGCAGTAGCACCTAAATTTTAGGGAAAAAATAAGAAGTAGGTGTCTGTTTGACCACCCTAACCACAATAAAATGATAATATTTTTTTATAATATTTTAGCTATAAGTAGAGGACTCATGTCTCAATGCGATGCATATTTTTTGTAATTTTTTTCAAGTAAATAATTAATTATAAAAATTTATTACAAATTTTTAAAAATATAAAAACTCATATGTTTGACCACCTTAACTTGGTCAAAATTCATGAAATTCATTTTTTAATCCTATAGTATGTGAAGCGTAGAATGTGACACATGTTTGAAATTCAAAAAATGTGATACTATTTGAAAGCTATAGATGTTTTTCAATCAACCTATCAATCAGGACTTTAGTCATAATTCAAATAGAAAATGAATAATAATTATTTATTAAATTCAAAGTAAAGCATCATTTATATTGGTGGAAGTTGAGAATCTCCCTTAAAAACCCTTTTTGTTTCATCAATTTTGGGTAAAAAAAAGTCACTAGCCACATACCCTACACATACCCATCATATCGCCACTTTTTGGCCCATCATGATCTTGCACATACCCATTCTTATAAAGTATTTGAGGTGGATGATTTCGAAGGGTCATCTGAATTTTGTGTTGACATTACCACTTTTTCTTTTCCCTTTTTAGAGTCTTTGTTTATGATCTAGTATTCTTCCATGAATGTTGTGAAATCTAAGGAACCCCAATCATCTTCTAATAGCTTCGTGACTTCCTCAATTTTTGTTTTTGTTTTTTTTTTTGTTGCACGGGTTCTACTTGTGTAGTTGGTGTTAATGTTTTCAAAGTATTCTCCTTTCCTTTCTCAATGTTCAAACAACTATTTGGTTTAGGGTTGGCTTCAATTATATATAATTTATTATTGTAGACATATTTCATGGTATGATGAAGAGTAGAAGAAACCCCATTCATTGCATGAATCCATGGTCTTCCTAGAAGAAGATTGTATGAAAGATTGTGAGACATAGCATGGATCAGTGTTTCTAATGTGGTCTTTCCAGTTGTAATAGGAAAAGTGATCACACCAAGTGGTTGTTTTCCTACATTGTCAAATCCTCAAATAGATAAAGAATTGGGTTGAATTCTTGATTTATCCACACCAAGTCTATCTAAAAGTGTTACACTACACACATTAAGGGTGGAGCCATTGTCAACAAGGGTTTGCTTTATCCTTGTCCTATTGTATTGAACTACTACCATGAAGGATTCATTTTGTTTTTGCACTTCCAAAGGAGAGAGCTCACTTTGGTGGAAAACAATCTCAACATTTATTCTTTGAATCATGGTTGCTAAGTCATTTGTTTACACATTAGAAGGGATAGGAACCTATTGTAAGCCACTTTGAATCATGTTTTGATAATGAGGGGAGGCTTGAATAAGGTCCCATAAGGATATCTTAGCAGTAGTATTCTTAAGTTGTTCAACAAGAACATACTCCTTTCCACTTTGCAAAGGAAAATGAGGAGGACCAAGTAAGTTAGGTGGAGGTAATGAGAGGGATGTTGAAGGTGTTTTTCTTGGTTGTGGATTGTTTCTAGTGTTATATGTATGAGAAATGGTATTATGATTTGATTTCTTTGAAACATTATTCTTATGTGGTTCAAGGATGAAAAAGGGTTTGTTTGAGTTGGAGGTTTGTGTGAAGGTGGGTAAAGAATTAGAGGATTCTTAGGATGTCCCATAGGTTATTTAGGAGGTCCAATAATCAAGGGGGATCTACACTATGCATTCATAACCTCAATGGTTTTGATTTGATTTATTTCTAATGAAGGGGAGTTGTTGACGGGTGTTTTTGCACCTTCTCAACATAGGTACCACACAAGTGCACTACCTCTCTTGAAAGGTAGAAATCTACAAATGAGTTGCAAATCACTACCCCAAGGTTTCGAATGTCAGGTCATGACAAGCTTGGAATATCTCAGTTGGTTGATTTGTTTCACTGGTAACATAGGGTCGGCCTTTATGGTTCACAAAGCATGGGAAGTTGGGTCTGCAAATGGAGTTTCAAAGTGTTGTAAGTGAATGAACAGTGCCTGCCCACTCAAAACAACAAGTTGAAACTCATCAAGTTCATTTGATTTAGCTTCATGGTGATGCTTGAGATCCTACTCTAACAAAGGGCTAAAATAAATAGCAAAAGGGAAAGGGTTGAGAAAGCTATTCTAAATCTAAGCTATGGATGAACAATAACAATGAAGGGTGCTACAGTAGACAAACTCCCATAAAATAGATTTTTTCTTAACCAAGAAAGACCCGCAGCTACACAAAATCAGTGCAATCTCCTAAGGACTACATATTTTCATATTATACATTCACCTCATGAACATACAATTGAACTAGGTTGCAGCAAATAAGTTAGCTCAAACTAGCTTTACAAAGTGATTCATCATCAACAAACCACAAAAAGCATGAGCTGGAAATGCATCAAATACTGTAACAACCAACACCATTAAAGTCATCCAAGAAACTACAAACTAAAACTAACATGGAAGTAGAACCATGCATGCAAGATGAGAAAACTCAAAGAGAACATCCATAAAATCATGCAATGTTGTCTTTTATTGCTGCAAATGTCTTTTACACCAGTTTTCCAACCATTTACAAATGAGGGGAAAGCCCCTATTTATAGTTTTCCAAAGCCCAAATGAATGGATAGGATTGATTTACAATGAGTGGCTCAGATTTGATACAAGTTAGGGTTTCACCTACCCCCATTATATAGCAATTTTAAATACAGTTTTTGTCTTTTTCCTATTTTGTCTTGTAGTGCCTAGGTGCTATAGATTTTTTGTCTTCTAGTTGATTGCCCTTTTGTTGTAGCTGAAACTATTCAAAGGCTGCATTTTTTTTATGAATTTGCAACATCCTTCAGTTATTCAAGTGCATCCTCTCTGCAAATTTGCATCATTATTAAATGAATTAGCTTTCCCTGATCTGATGAGGCAGCCCCTGATGGATCATGATTGTTTGATGAAAAATAAAACAACCCCTAGTTATCTCTAATCTTAGTAGACAACCCTCTGATATCTTGAACTGGCTTCCTAGGTTTACGTCCTCATGTAGGTTGGCCTCCTTACTTCGGTGACTTCAAATCTCTATGGGCATATTTCACATGCGAGCTGCTATGACACAACAATCCTCTATCTAGCGGCAATGTGTTGGAAACTAGGAACATTGAGAGGGGGGTGAATCAGTGTTCTAAAATATTTGAATCTCAAAACAGATGTTAAACTATCAACAACAATATTTAATCTTTAATAGCATCCACAACAAATAAATAGAAGGAAACGTGCATGCACATTAATAAGACAATGTCAACACCATAACACCAAGATTTTTACATGGAAACACTGTTAGGGGAAAAACCATGGTGGAGATTAATCCACAAAGAATACTCTATTAAAAGTATGATAAAAAGGGGAATGCACTTGCATTCAGGCACGCTGCCTAGAGCTCACTGCTCAAAATACAAATGAGGACTCACTGTCTAAAAGAGTTTGGATTAAAACTATTCAAAATATGAACTGAGAAAATAGCATCTCTGAATGCCTGGATTTAGTTCCAATGAAGCACATGAAACAAATTCTAGACCTTCTGTCCAATTCACACTTCTTCTCTGCTATGCTCTGCTCTCCTACAAAAACCCTTTTGTTGCACAAACAAAATTCACTTTACAGATCCTTTGATAATACCTCGTGTAGTTGTTCTACACTTTTTTTTGCACACACCTTCTCACCACTTTGTACATTGCACAAAAAATGAATTACCGATCTCACGTATATATCCACTAAAAAGAATTTTATTATTGTATGTCGGCTTCAAACAGAATATAATATTCTTCCACAAGTTGGCTCAAATCACCAATTATAATTAATGTGTACCCACACAAGTCGGCTAGACTATAGTAGTGACCCAAACCAAAATTCCCTACATAAGAAATAGTTAAACACATACTCCTCATACATCCAGAACATGCCATACACAACAGGTCGGCCACAATGAGAAAATAAGCAATAAATCATTCTACCGAATCTCCAAACTTGTACATGGATCAATGTAATATCATAAAACTTATCAAACATATATCATACATGACTGACAAGCTTCCCTGGGGATCCACACAAAAAAATAATGATTCGGTGAAGTATCCAGATCAACTTACCAACCGGATACTCTACTCTTCATGCATTATGTCGGTAGAGTATTGTCTTCTACTTTCCTTGCCAGTAGGAACTGCTTCTAAACTACAGACCACACTACTGACTCCAGTTGCCATCAATGACAAAACTAGCAGCCAAAAAAAATCTTCTAAAGCCATATGCCAGCATGATGAACATCCATATGCTGGTCACCTTGAGAAGCTAGGATTCATATAATGATCATACCTACATGCAAGAGAAATTAGGATTAAATAAAGCTTCAAAGCTAATCACACATGCTTATTTTCATGAACTCTTGGTGAAGTAGTCAGACCAAACCTCCCTTTTGCTCAAGAATGATTTGATATTAGTTATGGATTTCTATAATTAATTAATTCCAACAGAATCTCCCCTTTGAACTATAATCACCATTCTACCCCTAGACTTTCTTCACTCAAGTGCAACGCCATAAGAGTCAGTTAGGAGCCCTTGATAAACACCAATTAATTCCTAAAAGCCTAAATTTCCATGCAATCATAATTAGTATTTGATGTTGAATATTCAGATAAATTACCATAAAGCCTTCCTCCCTTCTTTAAATAAAACACCTTAGTTTCTAAATTCCCCTCCCTTTTACGTGTGTTGGAAAATGTGCCTCAAGCTTACTAACATGAAACTCCTAAAAGAGAAAAATTGGTGAGACCCTCTGAATATCTTACCGACCAGTAGCTGTGTTCAAAATTTCAAAGTCACTGAGACTTTGGTTTTGTCTTGCCGACGAGAGTCATTGGAAAGACATGTCTATCGCTATGAAACTCCTATCTCTTTTCGTCCGGGTAGACCTCTTGCTGACAAGTTGGTTCCTAGTGGTTGTCGAAGAGACTCTGGTTGATGAACATATCAGAGTAATATGAGATGTTGGGTATGCCTTTGGTGTGATCTCCTACCGATGACTATGGTCTCACCGACAAGTTTTCCTTCAGTGTGCTCTCCTATCGATGACTATGGTCTTTCCAGAAATTTTTCTTTTGGTATGATCTCTCACCGATACTATTGGTCTCACCGACAGATAGGTGCATTCGGTATGAACTCTTAGCAATAATGTTTCTCTCACCGACAGGCAAGTGCTTTCGGTGAGAACTCTTGCCGATGGTTTTCCTCTTGCCGAAGGGTATGATTTCGGTGAGAACTTTTGTCGATGGCTTTCCTCTTGCCAATAGGTCTGTGTTCGGAGAGAACTCTTGTCAATAGCATTGGTCTCTCTGACTATTCTGTGATCGGTGTGAACTCTTTCCGATAGAGGATATCTTGTCGATGGATTTCTGTTCACTGTGAACTATCAGCGATAGTGAAACTCTTGCTGATAGATCTCCATGAGATGGATATCGATGTGATGTCTTAGTGATAGAGTGTGTCTAGCCAATGGGTTTGTATTTGATATGATTCTTGCTGATAGAGTGAGTCTGGGTGACAGGTTTGAACTTGAAATGACTCTTGCCGATAAGGATAGTCAGGCATTTAGGCATCGGGGAGGCATGGTCTGGTGTCTCACTGACATGCGATTCTGTTTGAACATTTTGACCAAATGACAATCTGGCGTGGTTTGTTTTGAACAAATGAGTGAAGCGGAATGAGAACCATTGGCAGTTGAATAGTTGTGATTGTTCTGTTGTGAAAAATGAATAGACCGTAAGAGAATGAATTACACTCTGCAATGGTGGATGACGATGATCAGTGTGAGATAACGAAGTGTTGCTCGATTGAACATAGATTGATTTGAGTGAATTCATTGGATGTTTCTAAGATAATTTCTATATAAGGTTGATTAGTGAATGAGGTTGTTGTAATAATTGACATCAAAAAGTGAAGTTGATCTTTGTATGTAATTTTCTTTATTGTAATACAAAGAGACTTTTCTTGGTGTGGTGGGTTTTTCTCCCGTAAGGGTTTTCCCACGTAAATCCGATGTCCAATTGTGTATGTCTTTATTTCTCTTTTCTGTTATTCTTTTCTTGTGTATCTTAATGAACTATAATTGCAAAATTTTAAAGTCCTATGTGCATTCTTCCCTAAGGTTTTGGCATTAGGAGAGTTTGTTCTGCACCTAAGCTTTCCTTACAAGTGGTATCAGAGCCTAGCCAGTTGTGTTATCCTTGTTGGTACGTTGGATTTTTTGTGTCAATTCTATTCAGTGGGAGTCTTGTAGAAGTCTTGTAATCTGAATTATAGATTAAGATGGCAAGCACGTCAGAAAAGATTGAAATTGAGAAATTCAATGGCAGTAATTTTGAGTTGTGGAAACTCCAAATGGAAGATCGGTTGATCGTGATCTTTGGCTTGCTATGTTTGGAACAAAGTCTACAGGAATGAAGCAAGAGGATTGGAACCTTGTAGATCAAAAATCAAAGGGGCTGATAAGGCCTTGTTTAGCAGATTTTGTTCTTCTAAATGTTCATGAAGAAAGGACAACATCCTCTTTGTGGAAAAGATTGGGAGTTATTTATCAAGGCAAGTCCTTGGTGAATAATTTGTTCTTGAGGAAGAAGTTGTACTCTTTGAAAATGTAGGAAGGAGCATCTATTGTTGATCATTTGAATGCTTTCAACATGTTAATTACTCGGTTAGCATCTATGGTTGTGAAGATTGATGAAGAAGATCGTTGTATGCTATTGTTGTGTTCTTTGCCAGATTCTTGGGATCACTTGGTGATGGCTATTGGGAGTACTACTTCCTCTTTTAAGATGGAAGATATTGTTGCTTCTTTGTTATAAGAAGAGATGAGAAGAAAATCTTCTAAGATGGTGAAGGAGGCTCTTGCTGTTAGAGGCATATTGAAAGAAAAAGGCAAGAAGAAGGACAAAAAGTCCAAATCCAAATCAGAGGGGAGATCAAAATCTCCTAGTAAGAAGTCCAAGGTAAAGTGTTGGAATTGTGGGTAGCCTGGTCATGTCTGAAAGGATTTCAAAGAGGAGAAAAAAAAGAATAAGGAGTATTCTTCCAACAATGATTCTTCTCAGAGTGATGCAGACGCTTTCATTGCAGCCTTGGCTACATAGGCATCATAAGATGTTTGGATGATTGATTCTAGAGCATCTTTCCACATGACATCTCATAGATATTGGTTCACTAAGTATGAAAATTATGATGGTGGAAGGGTGTATTTGGCAAGCGATTCATCTCTGGAAATAGTTGGCCATGGAAGAGTCAGAATTTAGTTCCTTGATGGAAGAGTGAAGGGAATCAATGATGTAATGCATATACCAGGTCTGGCTTGAAATTTACTTTTTGTTAGTAAGCTAAACGATGTTGGAGTGCAGGTCTCATTCTCTGGAAATGGTTGCAAGATGACTAGAGGCTCAATAGTGCTAGCAAGGGGTGCTCGTATTGGTACCTTGTATAAGCTGGATGCACTTGTTGTGCAATGCAATAGTGTCTCTGTAAAGTCACAAAGGCTACTCATGGACAAAAGGAGAAAAATGTTCTTGATAGTGCAAACTCTATGGAAGTTGAACTTCCAATAGAAAAGACTATGCTCTGGCATCATAGGCTTGGTCACATTGGAGAAAAAGGTTTAAAAACCTTGAAAAATAAAAACCTGGTTGAAGGGCTTGACGATTGTAACCTAAAATTTGAGTTTTGTGAACATTGTATATATGGTAAACAACACCATGTTTCATTCTACTCCAATCCTCACAAATCTTCTGTTTTACTTGATTATATACATTCTGATGTTTTTGGTCCAGTAAATGTTCCTTCTTTGTCTAAATCAAGATATTATGTATCGTTCATTGATGATTATTCAAGAAGGGCATTTGTTTATTTTTTGAAAAGTAAATCAGAAGTGTTCAGTCATTTTAAGGAATTTAAAAACCTTGTGGAAAATCATACTAAAAGAAAAATAAAATGTTTAAGGACTGACAATAGCAGTGGGTTTTGTTCTGATGAGTTTGAAAGGTACTGTAAAGATCATGGGATTAAAAGACATAAAACTACACCCTACACTCTGCAACAAAATGGAGTTGTTGAAAGGTTCAACATGACAGTGATGGAAAGAGCACGAAGTATGCTAAGCAGTGTTGGCTTGGAGGAGAAGTTTTGGGCTAAGGCAGTTGCAACATCATGTTATTTAATAAACCGTTCTCCTAATTCCGCTCTTGTTGAGAAAACACCTTTGGAAGCATGGTCTTGAAAGAAGCCCTCTCTGAGATAGATTTGTGTCTTTGGCTGAGGCATATGCATATATGTGCCAAATGAAAAAAGGTATAAATTGGAAAACAAGGCTATTAAATGTATTTTTATTGGTTATAATGCTAGCATAAAAGGATACAAGCTTTGGAATCCTGATACGAAGAAGGTTCTATACAACAAAAGTGTTATTTTTCATGAGTTGAAGCCTTCTACTTTGGATCTGCAGTCAGAGACAAAATTAGAAAATAAAAAGGATGTAGTTGAAATTCCTCTGACACCAGATAAAGAGGAATTGAAAATTCAAAATGTACCTGAAACTGAGGAGAGCTCAAGTAGTTCTGAGAGTTATGAAGAAGAACAACCTCAGCCTCAGCTTGTGAAGAGGTCAACACATGAAAGAAAGCAACCTGATAGGTATGGGTTTTCTTTGTTAGATTCTACTTGTTCCTATGCTTTAATTTCTAGCACCGATAAGCCTAGGACTGTGAAAGAGGCAATTAGAATGTCTGATTCAAACTCTTGGTTGGAAGCCGTGAATGAAGAAATGGAATCATTAGAAAAGAATGATACTTGGAGTTTGGTTCCCTTGCTTGAAGGCAGAAAATTTGTTGGCTGCAAATGGGTATTTAAAAGGAAAATAGGTCTGGATGGCAGTGTGGAAAATTATAAGGCAAGGTTGGTTGCGAAGGGGTATTCCCAGGTAGAGGGAATTGATTATGGAGAAATTTTTTCTCCTGTAGCTAAGTTAACGTCTATCGTATTTCTTTTGTCACTTGTAGCAGTGTATGACTTAGAGAGTGAACAGATGGATGTGAAGACAACATTTCTTCATGGTGACCTTGAAGAAGAAATTTACATGTCCCAGCCTAAGCACTTTGTGGAAAAAGGTAAAGAAAAATTGGTTTGCAAGTTGAAAAAATCTCTATATGGATTAAAACAATCTCCTAGAATGTGGTACCAGAAGTTTGACACATTTGTTTTGTCATTGGGATTTGTAAGATCAAAATTTGATCACTGTGTGTACTACAAAGCTAAAAATGATCGTGTTCTTATTATTTCTCTCTATGTTGATGATATGTTGTTCATAGGAAATAGTAAGTTAATGATTTTTGATCTAAAATCTTAGTTGGTTGCAAAGTTTGAAATGAAAGATCTTGGTGCAGCTAGGTATATTTTGGAAATGGAAATAACTAGGGACAGGAAGAGTAGAAAACTTTGGCTCAGCCAGAGTAAGTATATTAATATGGTTCTAGATAGATTTTGTATGACTGATTGCAAGCGGCTAGTTGTTCCAGTTTTGCAGGGAACGAAGCTATCTGTTGAAGATTGTCCAAAATCTCCTACTGAGATAGAGGACATGACCATAGTGCCTTATGCTAGTGTAGTTGGAAGTTTAATGTATGCAATGGTCTGTACAAGGCTAGACATTGCCCAAGAAGTGGGAGTACTTAGTTGTTTTATGGAAAATCCTGGAAGGACACATTGGGATGCTATGAAAAGAGTGTTTACATATCTCAAGGGCACTTCAAAATATGCTTTGTGTTACCATGGGAATTTGGTTGAATCGTAGAGGACTCTCAGCATTTGAGGCTATGTGGATTCTGATTGGGCAGGGGACATTGACGGCAGAAGATCCACTAGTGGATATATTTTCATGATGAATGGTGGTGCAATTAGTTGGATGAGTAAGCGGTAGGCTGTAGTTGTTTTTTCCACTACAAAGGTAGAATACATGGCAGAAACACATGCCTATAAAGAAGCAATCTTGTTAAAACATTTGTGTTCTAACATTGGGTTTGATGCAGGGAAAATTGCAATTTACTGTGACAGTCAGAGTGCTATTTGTTTGGCGAAAATCCTACTTTCCATGCCAAGATGAAACATATTGATGTGCAGTATTATTTTGTACGAGATATGGTGGAGGATGGAAAGGTCTCTTTAGAAAAAAGTGGATACTCTGGAAAATGTTGTAGATGCATTGACGAAGCTAGTGAGCACAGAAAAGTTTAGGTGGTGTTCCAGTTTGATGGGCCTTAGTGCCCATGAATTTCAGTAGTTTTGTTGTGCTTTGGAGGTGTTAGTGGTTGACGGGTTGGTTCCTAGTGGTTGTCAAAGAGACTCTAGCCGATGAACATATCAAAGTAATATGAACTATCGAGTATTCCTTCGATGTGATCTCCTGTCGATGACTGTGGTCTCGCCGACAATTTTTCCTTTAGTGTGATCTCCTTTTGATGATTGTGGTGTCGCTGACAAGTTTTCTTTCGGTATGATCTCTTGCTGATACTATTGGTCTCACCGACAAATAGGTGCATTTGGTATAAATTCTTAGCGATAATTTTTCTCTCACCGACAGGCAGGTGCTTTCGATGAGAACTCTTGCCAATGGTTTTCCTCTTGCCGATGGGTATGATTTTGGTGAGAACTCTTGCCAATGGCTTTCCTCTCCCTGACAAGTTTGTGTTCGGAGAGAACTCTTTTCGATAGCATTGGTCTCTTCGACTGTTATGTAATCGGTGTGAACTCTTGCCAATAGAGGATATATCACCGTTGGATTTTTGTTCGCTGTGAACTCTTAGTGATAGTGAAACTCTTGCCGATAGATCTGCATGAGATATATATCGATGTGATGTCTTAGCGATAGAGTGTGTCTGGCTGATGGGTTTGTATTTGATATGATTCTTGCCGATAGAGTGAGTCTAGGCAACAAGTTTGAACTCGATATGACTCTTGCAGATGGTGGTGACTCTTGCTGATAAGGACAGTCAGGTATTTAGGCATTGGGGAGACACGGTCTGGTGTCTCACCAACATGTGATTTTGTTTGAACATTTTGACCGAACGACTATCTAACATGGTTTTTTTTGAACAAATGAGCGAAGCGGAATGAGAACTATTGGTAGTTGAACAGTTGCAACTATTCTGTTGTGGAAAATGAACAAACTGTAAGAGAATGAGTTATACTCTACAATGGTGGATGACGATGATCAATGTGAGATAACCAAGTGTTGCTCGATTGAACACGGATTGATCTAAGTGAATTCATTGGATGTTTCAAAGAGAATTTTTGTATAAGGTTGATCAGTGAATGAGGCTGCTATAATAATTGACATCAGAAAGTGAAGTTGATCTCTGTATGTAATTTTCTTTACTGTAATACAAAGAGACTTTTCTTGGTGTGGTGGGTTTTTCTCAGGTAAGGGTTTTCCCACATAAATCTGGTGTCCAATTGTGTATGTCTTTATTTCTCTTTTCTGTTATTATTTTCTTATGTATCTTAATGAACTATAATTGCAAAATTTTAAAGTCCTATTTGCATTCTTCCCTGAGGTTTTGGCATTAGGAGAGTTTGTTCTACACCTAAGCTTTCCTTACAACGCAAAAAGGCAATTTAAATAAATGCATTAGAATTTCCCTCTTTTCATTTCCATGGCCTTACTTAGCAAATGATCCCATGAACATTAATTAACGATAGGAATTTAAGCAATCATCATCATGAATAAGCTAAAGATAAGGGCGAAAGAAATTCATTATCTACAATAATGGAATCCTTTAATTTTATTCGTTCATCACATTCATATGAATCCTAGGGATGCATATGCACAATCGTCTAACTTGAATTCCTTAAAGGAAATTATTTTTTGAAATAAATTTTGTTCTTCTTCTTGTGCTCGTAACTTACTTGTGTGGGAACAAACGAGGCTTTTTCCATTTGTGGTAAATGAATGTGGGAATTCCACCATCGAATGCCATCCCCAACAACTGACCCCCGCAAGGTGTTAGTCCATATCTAATGAAAACCCGCAAGAGGAAAACATGCTTCATTCGGTGCAACCATCATGAACTTATCATCTCCCCAATCTTTAAATATCATGCATTTCAAAATTAAAGAGCATCACAGCTACTCATCTGTGGGGTCGCGGATGGAAAAGGCCATAAGTCGGGAGAATATGGATCACATAGAAAAATTACCATCACATTAACTATGAGGCATCTCTATTGTTGGAGTACATTCTCAGAATAGATGGGCACATAAGCACCATGCGGAAATGTCATTCCAAAATGCTATTGAGACAGTTGATTAGCGATGGCCTCCATAACAACCACTTCCGCAGTAAAATCAGTCACATTTGTTGTCGTCAGATAAAGCTTTTCACAGCTGTGGAATTTTCCATTTACCTTGCATCAATCATTTATCGGTGCATGTGTTTGTCACAGCAGAGGACATGAGGAACCATGAATTGCAAGGGTGTGGAAAGGAGAAGGAAGACACCAAGATGCGAGGAGACGGTCTCATAATGTCGTAAGGGACGGCGATCTCACCAAACGACGATGCATAATGCAGAACCCGCAATGAAGAGGGGAATCATCATTGAAAAGATGTGCAGGATTCCCATCATCTGAACAATGAAGGTGGAGATGGACCCAGCAATGGAGAGGGCCATCCGAACTTCAACTCACCTGAACGCACCCCTTCAACTCTTTACTTGAAAATTCACGCCCACTAATCAGTCTTTTGCAATCTTCACTTTACAAAGGTCTAGAGCATTTTAAATCATCACTGGCCCTGAATACCTTAATAACATTGGCATCCCAATTCTGCATGTAAATCCTATAGTTATCAAATCCCTATGTGTTTGTGATAGTAAATGGATTGCAAACAGATTTCAATTGTCATTTATTAAGTG
Organism: Sequoia sempervirens; assembly: GCA_007258455.2. Classification (NCBI taxonomy): domain Eukaryota; kingdom Viridiplantae; phylum Streptophyta; class Pinopsida; order Cupressales; family Cupressaceae; genus Sequoia; species Sequoia sempervirens. Next base: position 49,317 of record VDFB02367632.1, read on the forward strand.
CTTCAGCAACCTACTGATTCGTAATGTTTCCATTGCATCAATGCAACACTGTTGTCAACATATTCTTTTAAGGGCAGTGTATTAATTCATGGTGCAATTTGAAATAGTTCAGCCCTCTCATAGGCACTTTCCTGATTATCTTATCCAATTGAATTAATCACGAGTACATGTATTGAGTAGAGCAGTCTATGGGAGCAATGTGTGGGAGAAAAGCCATGGGGAGATGTCGAGTGATGGATGTTGTGACAAAGGCAATGAAGTTGATAGCCTCTGCCCAAGCGGAACCCACATCAGAGACTTCTATCTGAAACAAAGAGTATAGGAATGCAGTAAGTCTAGGTGAAGATGTCATTATGGTAAAAGCGAAACGTGGAAAACCACCCATGGTATGAGCCCTACAACACAAATGTCTTTTGATTTTGTTGATTGAGTTCTCTTTGCCTCTTCCTTCATGGGTGTCATCCCTATTAGTTGTTGCTAAAATACATTACAATCTCCTGATGTTCGAAAGTGAATCGCTACTAAGTAACTTTTCTTGCACCCTGGTACATGTTTTATTGTGTCCTCCATCATAGCCAAGTTTCCCCTATAAGGATTTTGGTTCATATACCTTTATCTTAGAGATGAATAGATGTAGGAGTGATCAGTGGGGCCGTGGTGAGAAGGAATAGTGCTAGGAGAAGTGGCCTCGGGCATGAAGAAACCCACAATCATGCTGTTGCTTATTGTATTTGACCCCATGAGAATCTTCATTGTGATAGGTGAAACACACAACCTAAACGTCTTTGTGCAACCACTGCGGGAACCCCCCAATAGAGGGCCACAATTAGCAGTACTATAAGTGTCGGCCCAAGTTTTATTCATTCCCATAGATGCCATATAATTTGTCTATATATCTCCTTAAATAAATTTGATGCCTAAACCAGTGTTGTGTGATCAACGATCTCGTTCACTTGATGGTGCACATTAAGAATTTTGAATCTTTAGACTAGTGAGAAATCATGACTAGAGTATAATGTCATCATTTAGGATCCAACCATCCCGTTATCAGGGAGATTGAAGCGGGAGGCTAACCATAAGAAGTCATTTTGGGTGATGGCTGCGAAGGTGATGGCTTTCGCATGGAAGTGGCCCACATTTGGGAAAGGCAGACGAAAGCACATGGAAAGAACTATGTAGGTAGCTAGAAGGAGAACGTCGTGAGGACATCGACACAAGTTGAGTAGACTCTCACATGGTGGATGCCACAATTGTGGCATCTGCTGACAAGAGGAAGGTCACCACCCACTAACAATAAGATGACCACTCAAATAATTCATCGGCCTCGTAGGCTACACATCATGGATGAGCAAAGCATTGATGATTATCAGTCTATAGGTGTGCAAAGTGGCCATATTTTTCTTATTGGTTTGTCCCATAAAGCCCAATGACCAATTCCAAAAAGTGAGAGTTTGCTCTGTTATGAAGGACAATGGCATGGGCAATTTAAAACTTATGCAAATATTGAACCCCATGTTCCATTTGAAACAATCATAATACCACTATCATGGTGCAAATAACGGTCAAGAGCATAATAGTGTCGCCAAGATATGTAAAGCTCATGCCCCACAATCGACTAGGTATTTGCAAGAAATCAGTTTCGGTAGCAGCAACCATCTATGCCCATGAGAAATTAAGGGACTCATGGAGGTAGACGAACCTCTAGTAATGCCAACCCCTTCAAAATCGTAGACTTTTGGGGAGGGGGGGCTCGCAGATATTGCCATTATGAGAGACTATCAAACATTATTTGTATTGGTGTATCCAACCACACCTCATCAATCTCCGATGACTTCTGGCTGATACAGACTAGGTGGTAATAACCTTCAATCCACTACAAATGATCAAACAAAAACATGAAAATCTATTTCTGAACCCACAAACACTTGTCTAGTCTCAAACCCTTACCAAGAGACTTCAAGACACAAATCTCAACAACTGGACCTATCTTTTAGAGAAGGCCTCTCAAACACCCACTTGACACCCTATAAGACTCACAACATGACTCCACACAACATCCCAACAATGTCACTCAGATTTCTTGACACAACTCAGTGATCGAATATGTTGCCCTTCTCAAAGGCTATTAGATTAGCCCAATTTAACAAAGGAGGTCCCTCCCAATTGCTTGATTCCACTCCACAAACTATTGACAGAGGTTTATGGTGACAAAAAACAACATATTTCACAATTCTTTGTCCAAGCCATGGCCATTTTGATGTTTTACAAAACCCTCCATTATCATTCAAAACACTAGGGTTTTAATGAAAACCATATACCTGGGTTCTCCAAACTCAACTAATGTTTCAAAAACCATTCATATGCCTTGCACAAACTCACTCTACTCACACAAAGGAAATTTCATCAGTTATTTACCAAAACCTGTCTTGACACCACCAATTCATATGGAAATTTGACTTTGTCAACCCTAGGGCTTCCTCCCCTTTCTCACAAGGTTTTCTCACTGCCTACCAAAATATTGGAACCCCAAATTTTAGAGAATTTTAGACCCATTCCATGAGGTACAGTGGAAAACATAAGTGGAATGGGTCATTTAAACATTTTGAAGACCCTCAACCCTTAATTCTGAAGAAAAAGAGTAGTTCAGGAAAAGGATTGATTTCTCCTTCCAAAAAATAGTGTTAGTCCCTCAAAATGACATCAAATGAAAGGTAAGGCTTGTAATCACATAGAAAAACAATACTCAAAGCATTTGAAACCTGTACGGGGTTGTACAGAGATGACAAAGTACAAAAAATAGAGAATTTGTAGAAGAAAAACATTTTTTTATTGAATTAGTTCCTTCAACACTTTTTCAACAACCTTTCTCAAGCCATCAAGAGTATTTAAGTACATTTTCAAATAGGAACTAACCACCACTCGCCTATAACTACCATTGAAAATATTAAACTCTTCATTTTCCCCTAAAACAGTATTTTGCAACCTCTATTGACAAATTTACATCTCTTTAAGCAACTTTTCACTCCTAAACACCTAAAACATTTTAGTTGGTCTATTTAGGCCTTATTCAACACAAAAACATGACTTGACAATAGAAAATCAACACACTACCTTAACTAGACAACTCTTGTCAATCTTTGACAATCCTTCAACATGACTTACAACTTTTATATCATGGAATCAAAAGACATCAAGATTGATCAATTACATAAAAATGGTCACAATGGACCTTATTTAGACTCAAGACTCTACTCACCTTAACTCAAACTCCATGGCACACCTTGTCCATGAACCAACTAATGAAGAAACAAAGAAAATATTGGTGCTCCTAAACCAGACGCCCCACCAAGAAAAGTTTCCAAGCCTCTTGGAAAGTGACCTACAACTGTTCCACCTTTGAATGCTCCTACTCTTTGTCTTGCAAAAGATACATTGACTGGAAAAATTTGAGAACTTGCACTATACTCATCATCCTTGAATTCAAGGCCAATTTGGTATGGCTTCCTTCTCTTGGTTGAACATCCCCTGACTTGCCTTCTAGTTGTAACTGATGTAGCACTAATTCAATTTGTCCTTTTCCTTGGCCAAACAACATACCTTCCTTCAGACTATTATCCTTGATCTGTCACTTGTTCTACTCCATACTTGTCCTTGAATTCATGCTTCCTATTCACTGTCCACCATCCTCTTTCAATGTCAAACCTATGCATCCCTGCATTACTAGTCCTATGCATCATTGTATCTCCAATCTCTAGAGCCTTTTCTCTGCCCTTATTTGACTATCCCTTCACATCTACAATTGTTAGAGGAAATACTATTGTCCCAACCAAAAATTCACCAGCTTTCCTAATCTCCTCTTGCTCTACCATCAACAAGTTACTTTGGACCCTTCCTAGGTCAGTCTTCTTTATATTCCTCTCATCATTTTCCTCTCCAACTGTGCATCAACCTTTTTAGACTATTTCTCCGCCTTCCCAAGGGGTTCACCTTTGTTCTTCTTTTCCTCAGCATTCAATACCACTGTCCTATGGTCTACAACCTTTGTCATGACTGTTAACTGATCACTTTTGACTTCTTCCATCTACACATACTCCTTCTTACACATCATGATGACCTTAGCTGCCCTTGTCTGCTCCAGATCTTCTTGCAATGGTAATAAGGTGAATTTTTTCCCTTCATGCTCAATCTTATAGGTATTTTACCATCTGTCATACATAGCATGTTTTTCAAATTTCCAAGGTCACCCAAGCAACAGATGGCAACAATGCATTAGAAAAACATCACAAAGTACTTTGTCCATGTAAGCCCCAATTTGGAACTCAACTAAGGCCTGCTCATTGACTAAGAGTGATTGATTACCATTTATCCATGACACCTTATAATGAGTTTGATCTGGGACTTTGACTAGAATCAACTTATCTACCATTTCTTTTGAAACTATGTTATTTGTGGAGCCTAAATCAATGACTAATTTACATACCTTTCCTTTGCTTTTGCAGGTGATCTTGAAGAGACTTCTCCTTTACAATGGTTCTTTCTCCTTGGAGGCATTCAAAAGTTGTCTTTGTAGCATCAAATCTTCTCCAATTTTAGGGTTTTCAACATGGTTTGATGAACTAACACTTTCCTCTTCATCCTCTTGCACAAGTTGAACTCTCTTCTGACCTTTTCTCTCACTCCCACTTGAAGTAGAACCAAGTTTATTAGGACAGTTGTAGGATGGATGTCCATAATCACCACAAATATAGAATCTACATGTAAACACATTAGAACCACTTCCTTGAATTGCATTCCTACCCCTAAAACTTGTTCTTCCACCTCTCCATCCACCTCTAGATTCAACCACTTGTTCTTTTCCTTCATCAACATCTTCTTGACCTTCCTTGGACTGTTTTGGTGTAGAAAAGGTACCTCTTCCCCTAGAAGGACTTCCTCTTCCTCTTGTTTCCTTCTCTTGTCTCCTCTTAAGTTTTTCTTCAATCTTAACAGCCATTTGAAAACACCCCTCCACTATTTTTGGTGCCAACACATTGATCTCATCTTGAATATTATATCTCAAACCATTGAGATACCTAGCTTCCTTCTCTTCTTCTTCTTCATGTTTTTCTCTTATACTTAACCTACAAAATTCTTCAGTATATGTTTGCACATCTAGATCCTTTTGCCTAATATTTTGAAGTCTTTTAAGCAATTTAATATTATAATCTTTAGGAAGGAACTTACCTTTGATTTTTTTCTTCATTCTCTCCCAAGAAGTGATCTTGTTCTTTCCTTGTTTCTCCCTCACATCTTGCACAAAATTCCACCACAACAAGGCATGTCCCTTCAACTTGGTTTTTTCCTTCTTCACCTTGTGTTCTTCGCCTACCTCCTCACTTTCAAAATAGTTCTCCAAAGCCCCTATCCAATCCAAGAGCTCTTCTCCATCTAATTTTCCCCCATACATAGGCACATCCATTTTGTCATGTCCATCCTTCTTCACAGCTTTCAAAAGCTTCATCATCCTTACATCTTCAGATCCATCTCCTCTTCATCACTAGTGGATTCTTCCTCTATTTCAATCTCCTCCAAGAGAACCCTACCTTTAGCCTTCAACACAAAAATTTCCCTCTCCAAGGCTTCTATTTTCTTAGCTTGGTTTTCAACCATTTTTGTAACAACACTTACCTTAGGAGGCATTTTGATTCCTCCAAGTACACCTTCTCCTTGCACACAAACTCTTAACCTTCTTTCTCAAGAGACCTACTCCCTTGCTCTGATACCACTTTGATGTAGACTAGGTGGTAATGACCTTCAATCCACTACAAATGATCAAACACAAACATGAAAATCTGTTTCTAAACCCACAAACACTTGACTAGTCTCAAACCCTTACCAAGAGACTTCAAGCCACAAATCTCAACAACTGGACCTATCTTTTAGAGAAGGCCTCTCAAACACCCACTTGACACCCTATAAGACTTACAACATGACTCCACATGACATCCCAACTGTGTCACTCAGATTTATTCACACAACTCAGTGATCCAATACACTGCCCTTCTCAAAAGCTACTAGATTAGCCCAATTTAACAAAGGAGGTCCCTCCCAATCGCTTGATTCTACTCCACAAACTATTGTCAGAGGTTTATGGTGACACAAAACAACATATTTCACAATTCTTTGTCCAAGTCCAAGCCATGGCCATTTTGATGTTGTTTTACAAAACCCTCCATTATCATTCAAAACACTAGGGTTTTAATGGAAAACCATATACTCGGGTTCTCCAAACTCAACTAATGCTTCAAAGACCATTCTTATGCCCTACACAAACTCACTCTACTCACACAAAGGCAATTTCATCAGTTATTTACCAAAACCGTGTCTTGACACCACCAATTCATATGGAAATTTGACTCTGTCAACCCTAGGGCTTCCTCCCCTTTCTTACAAGGTTTTCTCACTACCTACCAAAACATTGGAACCCAAAATTTCAGAGCATTTTAGACCCATTCCATTAGGTGCAGTGGAAAATAGAAGTGGAATGGGTCATTTAAACATTTTGAAGACCCTCAACCCTTAATTCTGAAGAAACAAAGTAGTTCAGGAAAAGGATTGATTTCTCCTTCCAAAAAATAGTGTTAGTCCCTCAAAATGACATAAAATGAAAGGTAAGGCTTGTAATCACATAGCACAACAATACTCAAAGCATTTGAAACCTATACAGGCTTTTACAAAGATGACAGAGTATAAAAAATAGAGAATTTGTAGAAGAAAAACATTTTTTTATTGAATTAGTTCCTTCAACACTTTTTCAACAACCTTGCTCAAGCCATCAAGAGGCTTTAAGTACATTTTCAAACAAGAAACTAACCTCCAAATGCCTATAACTTCCATTGAAAATATTAAACTCTTCATTTTCCCCTAAAACAGTATTTTGACAACCTTTATTGACAACTTTACATCTCTTTAAGCAACTTTTCACTCCTAAACACCTAAAACATTGTAGTTGGTCTATTTAGACCTTATTCAACACAAAAACATGACTTGAAAATAGAAAATCAATACACTACCTTAACTAGACAACTCTTGTCAATCTTTGACAATCCTTCAACATGACTTACAACTTTTATATCATGGACTCAAAAGACATCAAGATTGGTCAATTACATAAAAATGGTCACAATGGACTTTATTTAGACTCAAGACTCTACTCACCTTAACTCAAACTCCATGACACACCTTGTCCATGAAACAACTAATGAAGAAACAATGAAAAGATTGGTGCTCCTGCACCACTGGCTTGTAAAGATAAACAATGGTCTTGAGTCAATAATAGGTCCGTTGTCACCCTACTCAATTATGCCTTGTTGGGAGGCTAGGTGCAAGCCATAGGTGTGGGAGGCCGTTGCATAAATGTCATTGTTATTGGAGGAGAGTGAGGTGACAAAGTAATTTAAACAACGCCATTGTTATCGGACCCTGGCACCTAGAAGACCGCCATTAGGCCAAATGATGCAAGTGGACACATTGAGAGAGACGCTAAGCAACAGTATGGAGAGGACGGCGAAAGGTATGCAGAAACCCGCATAGGGGGCCCCGCATGGGTGGCAATCATTGTCATTAATCTTGAGCGACATCATCCATCTAAGGAGTACCCCACAAATGAGTGAATGAGAGCTCAGTGAAGAAGACAGACATGCCCCTGGGCGTAAGTGCATAATCAAATGGTCATTGTTATATGATTCTGTTGCAATCTTATTATTGGGTAATACCCATGCGGGGTGTTTGCAAAGCAATGACAACATGGGTGATGTCCCTTAGAGCTTGTAACGTAAATATGTAAGGACCTCTCGTCATGCAATCATCAATCAATGGAGACTCTTTATTAATCATAGACTCCCTAGAAGTACCCACATCTAAACCCTGATCGTTGTTTTGGCAAGGCCACTACATGTGTCTATTATAATGACGATGGGTGGACGTAGAAAAGAGACTAGCATTCTCCACAAGTGAAGAGCGTGCCATGGAAGAAGTGATGTGGAGGCCCATAGTGGGGAAGACAGCATTGGTGAGTTTGTGGGTCCGCAAAGTGTGGAGGCACTGAAGTTTGGTCATTCTGAATGACGTTGTGGTAACTGCCACCTACAACCCATGGTCCATAAGGGAGGATATTCCAGCAAAATTTGACTCAAGCATCTATCGCAACTTTATGATCTCATTCCAAGGAAATGGTGTGTGTGGGTCCCGCCTAGTGGGACTATATGAAGGCTCGATAATTTGGCAATGGTGGTTGGGGAAGGAAAACTATTCAACAAGACCCCCAAACAACTTAGACTTACGAAACTTTGAAATAATGGGTCAGTTGGCCTACAGTAATGGTGAAGACAGAAGGAGCGATTGCTGAACCCGCCTAGCGGGCGAAAGTCAAGGATTGGTCACTGTGAAAGTAGCAAAATGGGAACAGAGACCCACATAGGGCAACCCACAACTGTGGGTCTGTGGAGCATGAAGGATGCAGTGGCAAAAATGGGTGCGAGGTCTGTATGTCGGGTGGACGTTGGACTCGGCTGCAGGAAAATGACACAATGACAAACAATGAAGGGAAATCCATGAATGAAAGCCCGTAGGGCCCAATGGACACCAGGGCAATAAGCAAGGGGGAAACGCACAAGGTCTAGCCCGCACTAGCAAATGACTTAGTGAAATTTAGTCAGGCGAACTTGGCCAATGGAAAATTAATCATTTTAGGGCTCGTGGTCATCCTGGGCTTGGAAGCAAGGTGTGCAAAGAAAAATGAGAGCAAAGCATCCCATCGGGAGCAAAAATGACCTGTCAAGAGAAAAAAGAGGAGGGGTCCCTACCTTCGGCAGGGCGTGTGTGCAAAACATGTACAACAGGAGTCTAGTGTCATCTTTTCACCATTATCTAAGGAATTCATATTACTATTGTTTGAAAGGAATGTGTTAATGTTGTCATTTTCTTGCACCATGATATCCTCCCTAGGAGGAGAGTTTTTAGGAGAACTACAAACTAGATGTTCATGACATTCAAAGGTTGGTTCTTCTAGAATGACTTCATCACAAGTAAGGTAGTTATCGATAGTTGGATTCTCTTGTTTATCAGCAATGTTCTCCCTAGGGGAAGAGAAGCAACTAATATTCTCATGACTTATGGATTGTAATTTCTAACATCAAAGTATCTTCTTCACAAATAGGAGAGATACTAGGAGAAGAACAAATGTGATTGTCAAGATTGCCCAAAATTTCATTCCTTTGTCCCATAATGTCTTCCAAAATAGGATAGGTAGGGAAAGAAACATAAAGAGGGTTGTCATAGATCTTAAATATTTTATCGTCTAACACCAACCTATCTTCTTCAAGTTTACAATATGATTGTCATGATTTCTTACTAAAGAATTCTCACAAGCAATAGGTGAATGGAAATGAGGTAAGGTGATGTTTAGAAATGTGTCTATGATCTCATTCTCTTGTGCTATAATATCTTCCAATGTAGGAGAGTTTATAGAAAAGGAGCTTTCAACATTTTCATGATTCTCAATGAGTTCATCTTCTAACACCGAATACCTTTGTCACATGTAGGAGAGGTATTAGGAGAAGAGAAACTATGATTATCATGATTTTCTATGCAAGTTCATCTTCTACTATCACATATTCCCACAAATAGGAGAGATAGGAGGGAGTGTATATTTAAGGCAAGCGTCGACATTTCCATTCTCTTGCACTAAGAGACTCTCATAACTAGAAAATGTATTAGATGAATGACTAACATGCTTATTGACTAAGTTTTTCTTTTCAAACTTGGAAAAGATAAATACTAACACTTCTATTACAAACTTAAAATGGAAAGAGACTTAAAATGCAACACAATGACCTAGAATGAAATGTGTAAATGCAATTTTTTAGATTCTAGATGTAAGGTAATTTGTTGATTACACTATGCAACCATCTAAAAATGAAATGTTGTAAATGTAATTTTGAATTTAAGGAATGCAATAATTGAAGAAAATCAAGCTATAGATCTAATGAAATGAACAAAACAAAAACTCGGCAAAGTGAAACAGTTATATGATGATAGTAAACAGAAGCACAAAAATGATGTTTTCAATACTATAAAAGGTAGTTTTAGGTCTAATCTTGGACTAAAACACTAGAGGGGCATATGAGTCCCAGACAGGGTTTTTGGAGGGTTCAAATAGTGAAAAACACACATCGTGCAGAATTCCTAGAAATCTGAGAAAAACACGTGTAAGGACTAAATCGCCCAGATGGGTGAATGAGTCCCAATTAGGGTTTTTGCACCCAATTAAGAAAATTTTGAGTGAATGTTAAGGTTGCTAGTTTGTATGTTGACTTGATTATTTGCAATTGCAGAATTTTAGTGAAATTAAATGATTTAAAATGCAAAAATGCAACCTATATGCACTTTTCTCTAATGCAAGATTTAGAAGCCCTAAATGCAAATTGACTAATGCAAGACCTAATGTGATCCGAAAATGAATCGAAAGCACTTGCTCGTAAAAGTTCACGAAGTTAGATTTTCAAAAAGACTACAATAGTCAATCTAACTTCAGGATCTTTTAATTTTCAATCTGAATCCAATATGTAAATTCAAATCTCTAATCTACTAAGCTCAAAGAAAACAACTGCAAGAAATCACAAAAGAATAGAACCGAGATGATAACGGAGTTCACCGAAAATCGGCTACGTCTCCGGATTCGCCAGAAAGAACGAATCGATCTATTGCCTTCAAGACTTGGAAACGCCACAGGTTACAAAAAGAAGTCAGCTTCCACCTTACAAAAGGCCTCCAAGAAAGCAGCTCCACCTATGACAACAACTCCCACGTCGGCAAGATGTGGCTACAGAAGAACAAGAAGAAGCTTTGCAAAAGCTTTTACAAAACGCAGATTCTTCGCCAAGTTACAAAATTCCTCCAAGGGATACTTGGCTTACAAGAAGAATTGCTACGAGAAGAAAGCTTGTGAAGAATGAGAAACGAGAAGAATTGGAAGAGTGAGGAAGACTCTCCTAGTCTCCCTTTTTATACCACAAATTTACCCGATATGGGGAATAACCATAAGGTTATAAAATCCCCCATATTTATATATAAATAAAAAAAAACAACCCCTTAATCTTTTAAAATAATTTGGAGCCCTTCATTCAATTTATTTTCGGGCTTGGGTTGTTTGAGGGTTGTTTTTGTTTCATTCCATAGCCATTAAAAAGCTATAGAATAGGAAATTGGGCTTATCAAACAGTTAAATAAAACCGAGCCCATCATATTCTCGAAAGCCATTTATGGCTCAACGGTGATCCAACATTTTGGGACCCTACCGCCCAGTTCACAACCCCTACGCACTACTTTAAAAGTAAAACCCCAAATATAACCATAACAAAACAAACCGGTGAACACCTAGTTGAGTTTCCAACCGCCAGTTTGCTGGTCTACGCCTAAGCGGATCATGGGTTGGGGTTCGATTCCTCCTACTCATAAGCATTTTAAATAAACAAACAATCAAAATCTAAACTGGTTGGGGAGAGAAGATAAAGCCACATGCCACTCTCACGGTCGCGATGGGATTCGCTTTGAATAGCTTACATCACCGCATACCACCAAGACACGCCATTTTCCATCGCCGACATCTACCGCATGTCATCGCCTTCAATTCGGCCGGCTCTGATAACGCTGATATGTACCTTAATGCCACATTTTGTCAACTCCCACTATCCACGCTATCATCCATATGATGACCATCTATTCAAGCCACAGCAGATGACGCCATGCTAACGCTTCAAGAATCGCATCTTCATGGTAAATCTTTTAGTCAACTACAACTTTGACTGGCTATAACTCTCGCGTACGTGCTCCAATTTCAATGAAACGAACGCCATTGTAATCGTGACGATGAGACCTTCGCGATGACACAAACTTCAACCAATTTGGTGATGATGAATTTTCCACCTTTTTCTCATCCCTGATAGCTGAGTTGACCAACCTTTGACCGGGCTTTGACCGGCGATATCTCAAACATACGGACTCAAAATTTGATGAAACAAACTTTTGTGATCGTGTCAACGAGCCCTCCGAATTGACACCACTTTCACCGATTCTGAAGTTGGTCAAATTTTCACCTTCTGGACATCCTAGTCCAAGGTTGACCGAACTTTGACTACACGTAACTTAGGCAAACAGACTGCTTTTTTGCCCATTCCGTTGCATGATTCAAAATTTTGTGTCAATGCCATGGCACACCTCTGGGAGAAATGGGAACACTTCAATTCCTCAGGTTTTGAAGATCCACCTAAATCATAATGCAAAGTTAATGTAAGCTAGATCTAGGACTATGATGCACTCTAAATCATAAAATAAGGTGTTTTAAAGGCCGGGTTCACCAAAATGAAACATAGAAAATTGTACGCTCTATGTTTTGGGAGATAGAACCATCCAATTTCCTACAAGTTTCATTCAAGGAAACCTTAGAGATATCAATCAAGGGATGAAATGAGGGAAATATATCTGCAGTAAGGTGTCCTAGGGTATGATTAAAGGAAAAATGGGGGTTCACCATCAAGCTATGGCTTGGAAAGATAAGAAATGTGAATGATATGCAAGACTTGAGTAACTAACCTAGAAATGAACTCAAATCATAACAGTAAACTGAGAAAGTACATAGGTGCACCTGGGAAAGTGAATGTGCTCGAAACAAGGTCTAAAATCTTGGAAATGCTTCTTTTTGATGCACACTAGGAATCATACACCACCAGGGGAAATTTAGTCCCGGTTTAGGGTTCCAGGCTAAAATCAGAATTTGGAAATGTTGAATTAGGATCTATAGAAAATGCCTAAAAATATGTATACTGGGACTCATATGCCACAAGTGGTAATTTATTCCCAATATTAGGGTTGATCTAAAACTCTAGAATGCTCTAGTGATTTGTTGTAACTTCCCTCCTGTCAAATCTCTGGTTCTGAAACACTGAATTTTTCTTTGTAGGTGACTTCCCATGATCTTGCAAACAAGGTGACAACTTTGACAACTTGGAAACTTTTCTCCAATCTTTATCTTCAATGGATCTTCAACCTAAGCCACCTAGATCTACAATCACACATTAAAGAGAGGGAAAAACTTGTTGATTGTTAGGGAATGGGGGTTTTCCTTGGTCAAACCCCATTTAGGTAATTAAACCTTGTGATGAAACAATGAAACACGAACATGAAACATGAAATATGAAACATGAACAATGATACCTTGAATGATGTCTTGAAATGTAGGTGTCCAATCTAACATGAAGTGGCTATAAAGAATGTAGATCTTGATCTTGAATTAGATATGGAACAATGCTTAACTTGGATCTTGAATGCTACATCACAACACTAGCTCAACAACATGCTCAATGCTTGATGACCTTGACATGATAATGGATCTTGAATTTCTATAACAAATGACGAAGAAATCTACCCTTGAATGACTTAGGAATGTTCTTGAATACTTTATGATGCTCTTATGAAGTCTTAAGATGATTGACTCTTGATTTCTTAGTTGATATTATGATTGCTTAGGTGAAATAATGATTTGAAACCCTGTTTATATAGGCATTCCATCTAACTTACCGTTTATTAGATCCCAAATGTTGGCATTCATGAAATTTGAATTCAAAACCATGATTTCTCACTCAAAACCCTAAAAAGGGGAAAATGGGACTCATATGCCCAAGGTGGCATATAGGTCCCATCTAGGTGGGACTCATACACCCAAGGTGGTCTATGAGTCCCACCAAGCCTTTTTGAGTAGAGGAAATGTCGGGGGATTAAGATATTAAGTGTATTTGTTGATTATGTTAGGATCTCAATTGAAATAAGCCTCGGGATGAATAATAAAGGGTCTTAGGGGCATATTAATGATGATATGAAGGTCATAAATGCAATAGGTCCCAAAAATTAATGTGAAGGTGTAAATAAATACACTTTACAACACTAAGTTAAGGAAAAATTAAGTCAATTTAGCTTAAAAGGGCTCTAAACCTAATGTGAATGTGTAAAACACATTACAACACTATATCAAAGCAGCATTAGGTTTATTTTAATGTTAATCATTCCCATATTAAGTGTAAAATGTAAAGGATGACATTTTTCTACACTAAAAATGTGTAAGTGCTTCAAATTTTCTATTCCAAGTGTGACAAATTCTGAAAAAATAGTAAAAAAACTTCCACTTTTTGACCTTTTTATGGACCCAACTTCTTGCATTAGCCTAGATAGAAAATAACACAAAGTGTAGAGGTGTCATGCAAAGTGTGGAGTGGCATTGGAATAAGGTTACACCCCCCATCCCATTGCTATGTGTCAAGGTGGTGCATTCCATAGCCGCCCTAATGTATAGTCAACAACTCTGATTGCGAGGTTGGATGGGGCCATGGGTGTGGCCCTAATCTTTTGCTCTTTCTCACAAAAATTAATGTACTAAAGTTTGAAGTCCTTCAGAAACAAGCAGTTCCCCAACAAGCCAAGTAGGTATATTTTTTAGCAAGAAGTGTCATGGTTGTGGTGACTTCACGTGTTCGTTAAAAAGTTAAAATAATACCTTTCACTTGTTCATGTGATCATTCCCACATTAGGCCATGTGGCGTGCAAGCACATCCTAGAATAGCCCCTAAATATTGTAGCAATCGCTATTGCATAGTTGGTTGGAGCTTTTGGGGGTTCCACCATGAGTTAAAATGTTGGCAGCTACATAGTACGGTCATGCATTCTCCGAGCAAGACAACTTAGAATTAGCCAACCTGGTACTTCACAGGATTGTAGCATTGCTAAAAAATGTTGCTAAATTTAGCCAATGCTCTTACCATCTTAACATCTCAATGCATGGCACCTTCTCTCTTCCTTGAGCACATTTTCAAAGCTCTAGCTCCCTTGACTTGTGAATACTTGACACATATCTATCTCAACACCAAGTTATGTCTACCCCACTTAAATGCCTTAATTGTCATACCTCATACCTCATGTCGGATGGGACATGTATTTATTATCTCTATTTAATTTGATGGCAAATATTGCTAACTAGAAATTCTTAGTATGATCGACTGCTTAAGCATAAATTGGTAGATGTCACACAAGTTAACCAGACATTCTATGGATATATCACTAATGTCAAATTAGCGACGTAGTACTTCACAAATGAGCTAGAGTATGTCAAAAATGGTAATAAAGCCCTTTAAAATTACTCTAGTACTTCTACTAAGAAAAATTTCAAAAATAAATTCCCTCTTGCCTGAAACATGTGAGGTCATGGAAGCTCTTTCTATTTATAGTAGTTGGGTTATACCTTCACTATCATTCTTCACAACCTTTTCTAGCGTGCACACTATAAATAAACACTCCTATCTATCCTACTTGCTCGTGCTGTCAGATGGCCTTTGTAGGGGTCATAATAGACTAGCACCTAAAGGTTATAATGAAACATCCCACTAGTAGGGATATAAAAGCAATAAAGATGATCCTAGATGTCAATTTCATTAGGTCTACTGAAAGGTACAAGGTAAACATGAACATCACTTCATGCTTTGTGGCTTCCTTGCTTGATCTAGGCAAGAAAAAGGAAATGGTGAAGCAATTGGCCTCCAAATTGTTCAAAAAGCACTCTCTTGAAGGTTTGGATAAAACCTTGGCCTTGGTAAGGCTTGGTGTTGGTCGCCCAAGGCCACAGGCTATCTAGCATGGGCGCGCAACATGCACTGAAGTTGAATGGGTTCCTTTCCTAGGAAACTTTCACATGGTCATATTAGCACACCACATAGCTACAATGAGCACGGGGTGTGGTTTTTTGAAGAAATTTAATAACCTGGAGACTATCACAAATTTCCTGTGGATAATGGATTTTGACGCTTCCCTTGGTGTTGTGTGAGGGACTCAATTTATCTTTGTTTCAAAATCTTTCATATTTATGTTTCCTCCTTTACGTTACATTTTGAGGCTTATGCTCTTTTTTGGCCTCTTTGCACTTCTCCCAATTTCTGGAGACATTTTTCTATTTTTTCAGTTTCTCAACTACACTTATGCTGTAAGATTTCTCTTATCTATTTCCACTTAGTGTTAATATAAATAATTTTTTTTTTCTTTTTATTTAAAAATAAAATAAAACAATTATAAATGACATTTTATAATTGTTACAACATATTTCTATCATAATTGTAGGTAGTATTCCAATGTCATACCTAAATGGAAATAAGCACAATAGCCTAATGACTCTTAAATGATTTATAAACACTTTAAATATTTACATAATTTTAATATTCAACTAAAGTGCCTTTACATCTTCCAATCAATTATTGATATTGTACGAGAATAAAAGGACTAGGAGGATGTCCTTTTATAACTAAAAAATAAAGAAAGGAAAAAAAGCAAGAATGACAAAGAGACTTTGAAATTTATCAATGGCAGACATATTGGGCAATGTAATTCTTCATCTTTGGGACAACATGTGTATGTGTAAGAGGACAAAGAAACAACCTTTTAATTTATTTCTAAAATATGTTTAATGAGTAAGCTCTTTGAATATGTTTGTATATCTTTTAATACAAATTTCAAGAATTAGTATTAAAAATATTATTTTAACTTTCCTTTAATATGGGGAAAGGATTTAATCAATAATTGTGTTTTAATAATTGTTATGATATTATATTCTTATTTTTTGAAATTGGATTTATTATTTGTAAAGTTAAATACTAGTATCTACTATGTTTGTACTTAATAAATGAGTAAAAATCAATCATATGGTGACAAATAAAATGATTGATAATACATGTCTTGTTTCAATCTAACTTTTTTTAAGGTATTTTTGGACAACTCAACAAAGAATTAATTAACTTTTTCAAACTCTCAATTATCTAATGAACAAAGGAGTTGTCTTCACTCGGTTTTGGTAGCAAGAACAATCGTCTTATCAGCAAAAGTGGATCATATTATTTGAACTCCTTCAAAAGATGACAATTACTCAGTCAAACAGGGTTACAAGGGGGTCCTTAACAAGGATAACCATTTGCAGTCTCAAAGAGCATATTCATTTTTTTGTCCAAAGTAATATTGTGTTACCAAAGGCATAGAGTTTTGCATGGCTTGTGCTAAGGAAAAGAGTACTCACAAGTGATTTTCTGGTAAAATTGGGTATAGAAGACCCGTTTAATTGTGTTTTGTGTGGTAAGTGTTTGGAATATCCTGATCATCTATTTTTGCAATGTTCAGTTGCCCAAAGTTTTTGGTATTTTGTCATGCAAAAGATGAGTTTCAATACTCCATTGCCAAACTTAGTATGGGATCTCTTTTCTTCATGGCCAATGCTATATAAGACTTCATTTTTTGCATGTATTTGGTGTCTAATTCTAGTTGTTGTCATATGGTCCATTTGGTGGGAACGAAATAAACGCATATTTAGAAAAGTTTCAGCACCAAATCGCTCTATCCATGCAACAATTAAAAAATCAGTTGCAGAAGTAGTCAATGCATATGTACAGGATTAGAAGAATGATAGTTCTCAGTTTGCCTCATGGGATCAAAGCATACTTAAGGGTTGGCAAGGTATTATTAGATACCTTTTAAAGGGAGTATGAAATTTCCTTCCAAATTGAAGGTGAATAAAAGCCTAATCAAATGGCACCCGTCGATAGGTTTTTTCAAGCTTAATTTTGATAGTTCATCTAGAGGGAATCTAGGCTCTTCAGGGGTAGGTGTTTGCATTAGAGATTCTTGAGGTAAATTGAAAGTACAGCCTCGATCAATTCATATTCCTCCAGGGATGAATAATATGGTGGAGTCACTGGCCATTCTTTATGGTTTGCAATTAGCAAGGCAATTTTGAATCAATAAGATTCACATTGAAGGAGATTCACTTGTAATTATAAACATGTGTAAGGAAAGGCAATGTCATAACTGGCATCTAAGGTATATTTTAGAAAAGGTGTGGGAGTTAATGGATTAGTTTGAACTATTCTAGATTTCACATACATATCGTGAGGGTAACAAGCTTGCAGATTATTTAGCAAATATGGGGTGTCAGAAAATAAAGGTAACAATAATGGAAAATAATTTGATGATCTAAAAGCTTTTCCTGATTTGCAAGATATATTATAGATTGAGAAAGCTTAGAAAATATACTCTAAGATTGGAAAACATGAGTATGATATCAGGCAGCTCCTTTGGTGACTACTTCAGATCAAGCAAGTACTTCATCTCCTCTACGACAGCGGGTGATTCCCAATCTCAATATTTCTCTGTAGTTGAATGATTTGGGAGAAGATTATCAAGAGAATCAGGGAGAAAATGAAATTGAAGAAATGGGAGAATAAGTTGGTTTGGTTTTGTAAATAGGTGCTACATATATAGTATATATGCATAAACATATAATATATACATAGTAGTTTTGGGGAAGTTTTCTCAAATAGTTGGTCTAAACATAGGGTTTTCTTCATCATTTAAATTTTTTGATGAAAAACACAAGGAAGAGAAGTTGCATGAAGAGGAAATTTGTCATGCCTTTTATGGAGAGAAAGTTTTTTTTTTTTTTTTGATACGCATGCACTTTTGACTGGAGCTATGAACCAGTGAGGCCACATTTTTGGGGGACCTCATCCCCATTGTCTCTCAATTGAGCTCTCTGAGACACTATGTGTCAGGGTTTCGTAGCAACCGTCAACAACAATCATCGATGGGTGAGCCAACTTTGTGCAATGTTCCTAGATCGAACCCCAAGCCACCGTCTCATCTCCTTTCTTCCGTCCGTCCTGCCTCTCTACTTCCTCCTCGAGCCTCCTCCGCAGCCTCCTTTTCACCTGCTCCTCTACCTCCTTCTTCATCCTCCTACAGCCACCTTTGCTCCTTCGTTATCTCCTTTCTTCCTCCATCACCTCATTTTTTCCTCCTTCCTCCTCCTCTGACACCCGTCCTTTCTTCCTCCTATCACTTTTCATCCACCTCGAGCCTCCTCCGCAGCCCCTTCCACCACCTTATCACTCCACGGGAGATCTCCTTGTCTCGCCTACTCCTTAGTTCTTCTGCATCCTTATCCCTCTGCATCCTCTGCTTCCTCCAGCTAGGTGTCCTCCCTTATCCCTCCATTGGTGTCGACTCCTTGTTTCCTTGTCTTCTAGCCTTACACCTGCGCTGCTTGCATCCGACCTATACTGCCTGTAGTCTATCGTTCCTTGGACTCAGCCTTTCATCCAGCGGGTATAATCTCCTCTTTGCTCCACAAGCCAACCTCTACCCCAAGTCTTAGCTCTGATCTTCCGCGGGGTCTAGCGTAGCCTTGAGCACCACTCTGCGTCCTTCTGTCCACCCTCGTTCAACATGCAACATCCTTCGTACCTGCAAGCAGCGGGTGAGTCTCGAACATGAGACTGCCCTTTCAATAGGGCTTGTGACTTGTCGTCACACTGCGGGGTCATCCCCTTTTATGGAGAAAATGTTATGCAAACTCATATCGTTTCATTTCATTTCCCTTTTACCAGTGATGTTGGTCCAATTGAAAAGATAAATGAAACTGAAAAATTTGGTAATCCAATGACTGAGGTGGTGAAGGTATGTTTGGTTTGCATTATCATATTCCTGAACAGTGCATTGAATTTTTGAGTGATGAGTTTCTTTGTGCAAAGAAAGAAGAATTTTTTTATAGATTTGACCCAATGATGGAAGAATGTAATAATCAAGAACTTCAGTCAGCAGTAGCATGCCCCGAAGTTGAGTATTGGATTTCATGCTCGAATGAAGTAAATGAAACAGTAACTAATGTTGAATTGCAACCTTCAGTCTGTGATGACCTTGGAAGATCAAAGTAATATTCATAAATCTTTGGTGAAGAATGGATCTTTGGTCGCGGCCAGTGTGTATTTGAGAAATCTTTGCAATCCATCAGTTGGAGATTTGATATGGCAGAAGTTGTAAAATGGCATCTGTTTTCAAGCACATCACATGGCCACAATCCATTGTTCCATAAAGGAACATATATTTTCCCTGCCTGTGAATGGTTTTGCATGAGCAACCTTGGGTTTCCTCTAAGGTAGGGTCTTATGACCATGTATATATTAGGAAATTTTGGTGTGTTCTTGTTTGGCTTGTTTGGTTGTCCTGTTTTATCCTTTCTATATAGAGTATCAGGCTTTTGGTTGTCGGCACATCGGGTGTACACAACATATTGTTCATATGGCGTCGGACCTGATAGGTCCTATCACCTAATAAACCTTTGTGAGGTTGGCAATATTGGCACATCGGGTGTACACAACATTTTGTTCATATGGCGTCGGACCCGATAGGTCCTATCACCCGATATGCCTTTGTGAGGTCACCAATATCGACATCTAAGCCTACGTCTCTAAGGATTTTTCAATATTGGCCAATATTATGGGCTTGTGAGGACCCCCTTTGACGAACTCCAAAGGACTAACTAGTATCAGAGGTTGGACTATCAGGTGATCGGGGAATCGGGTCAAATTTAAGTTCGGATCCCACAAGATATTATAAGCTAAAACTCCGACTAAGGCGACTTTCCGATAATACAAAGGATGGGGCCCTTTTTATGAAACAAAGACTTTGACGCTAAAAACTATTGTGGATTGGCCGATCGGGTGTCCCATATGCTATGAGACTTAAACTAAGTTGTAAATGTTTACAGTCAATGTTCTTATTCAAGAATATTGTAGATACTCACAGTCAGTGGCAGTATAGATCATATAAGGGGATTTTATCAATTTTGATTGTAGCAAGTAAACATGAAAGCAATCTTGGTTGTCAAGAACCATTGTAAAACTTATTTTGTAACTTTTATTATATATTAATATATATATCGACTTTTAGCCTTTCGCCAAAAAAAAAAAAAAAAACAAAGACTTAATTAAATAATATCACTACATGCCTTCATGTGCGTGTTTCAATCTAACTTTTTTGAAGATAGTTTTGAATAAATCAACAAAAAATAATTGACTAAATAACTCACTTTCTTCTCTGAAAAGAGAAAACCACTCAATTTTTGTAATCGAGATTCTCACAATGGAAGACTTGTTTGAAACAGTTGAACATGGTTAATCTTCACACAAAGGTGGCTTTCAACTTTTTCAAATTCAGTTTATGTGTGGTGTGGATAAAATTAGTTAAAAAGGAAGCGGTTCGAATCTGTGCCCATCAATTGTTTCTGGCTCCACTGTACAAACAAAGAACATAATAAAAAGAAAAAAGGTCTGCGTGTCTGACTGTTACTTCGATCTTACATTTGGTATTACTCTTCACCGTCCAGAGGAAAAGCCTTTGCGTGTATGCCGACTTGGATGTGTTGGGCGTTTTCAATCTTGTTTGGGCAAAGCAGTTTGATGGATAGGGGGAACGAATCTTCTGCATCATAATATATAAGTACACGAATTCCATAAACTTGGACTCCATTAACAAGTTTTGAAGCATTTTGCATCAATACAGATTTCAAGTTTGCTCAACAACATACTGCAAGCTGAGATGGAATTGAACTTAGCACTGAGCATTCCACGCAATAGAAATTGCAGCAACAATGGACAGCCTGACCGGAATTCAGTCCAAGGTTTCGATCCAGGCGTTCAATTTAGAGAGACTCGATCCTCTTACTTCCTCGATGTTAATCTTCCAGGTACCTTCATTTTCTTTTTCCTTTCCGATTAATAACTAATGTTTTCCATTTTTTGAGTTGAAGACCTGAAACATACTGTGCTGTTAATGGGGTGAAATTGCAGGGCTGAGGAAAGAGGATATATGGCTCCAAATGGACAACACGCGGGCTCTGCTCATACGTGGGCAAAGATATGTTCAAGACATGGGTATGGTGGGGTGGACATGGCACCTCATTCAGCGTGGGAGCTCAAGAAGAAGGCCGTTCAGAGTACCCAATGATGTTCATGTGGCAGCCGTGAGCGCCAACTTTCACCAGGGTGCTCTGCATGTTGTGATGCCCAAATTCAGGTGGAATAGATTCAGCCCTTACCAGCTCAATTACCGCTCTAATTGTCATCTTCAGCTCCAACTCTATCCGCCCATGGCGCCGCCAATGCTTGAGCCTCCTGCCCATCAGCCTCAAGCTGCAGGGGAAACAGGGGATTTTTCATGTGAGGAGATCGTGTGCGAGGGTGCTGCTGATGAAGAAGAAAAAGAAGAAAAATCGCTGGAAATACTTTTGGAGGTGGAAAGCATAGAAGAAATTGAAGAAACTTCCACAGTGGAAATGCAAGAACGTTCATCAGAAGAGCCCCAGAGAATACTAGTAGAGGATATAACAGAGGAGAAGGAGGAGACTTTGGGCGTTTCTCCATGCGAGGGTCACAAATTCGAATCGCCTGGGTCAGATTCGAAAGCGGAAGCGGTAAAAGACATTGCAGCCGACGAAATAACGAATGCTTCTGGTTGTGAGACGAGCACCGTATCTACAGACGTGGATGAGAGGGAAGGAACAACACCAGGTGAAGAAGGGGACAAAGAATGTGATATTGAAAATGCGAAGGCAGAGATAACGATGGATTCTGCTGCTGACGGTGGAAAGGTGGAAAGCGAAAAGGTAGAGGATTCCCAGTCACAGCCAGTATTCCGAAAGGGCGGGCTGTCTTATCTTTTCTCGTCGATTGCAGAGATAGCCGCTCGCAAGTTCAGACGCTGATAACTCTTCAATAAAACTGAGCCCATTAACACTACCTGTACATCCCCCGTGGATTATTTGTTTTTTTTTTCTTTCCCGCTTATTGAGAGCGTGATGTATTTCATGTGCTTTTCATTTTTTTAACGAGTTTATTTGCCTAGTTTAGGCTCATGCTTCTATTCCAAGGGGCTGTAAGAATATCTGAGATTTTTATAAACTTTCTCAATTGAAAAAGAGAGTTTACAAATATATGTATTAGTTAAAAAGGAGAGTTTACAAATATATCTATTAATATATTATTTTGTGTATAATGGTAAATATTGTATATTTATATATTTTTTTGCATTTATTCAAGTGGCTTAAATTTATAAATATATGTGTAAGGTACATATTCATTATAAGATGATTAGAGTGCATATTAGAGAGCTCAGAATGAACTTTAGAGATTTTGCAGTGTATTTACATTGTGTTGTATAACATATTTGATAGGAAATTTGAGTTACTTTAAGCAATTCTTTTTCCTTATCTTATGGATGCATTATTGATCAAAGTGTCCTGAATGCTATAACTAGTGTATAAATGGTATGTTTTTGCATGAATTTCGTTCATAATCTTTTCATTTCCTAATATCATTACATGTCACTATTTTCATATATCTAGCCCTAATTTCTAGATCTCTCATTTGTAATTCTCTAGATCATATTTGTAGGTGTGAACTTTGCTTATATCACTTCCACAATCACTAATCTAAACCCTTAGCTTTTAAGATTCAAATTCAAAATAAGTCTTGCTAGATTCCTCCCATCAATCATTGCAAGTTGACCTAACACATGCTTGTATTGCTTTGTGTGCTTGGTTGTTATATTTAAGAACATTCAATCACTCATTCGGATATCACCTAGGAATTATGCAAGGACCTATTATAAGGAACTTATTGTGAGCATCATAGAAAATTATTAGAACATCACATATGCATATTATCTTATGTCTATTAAATATTTCTAGGTTGTTGTCTTCAAACCTTTTTCTCAAAGCCATAAAGTTGATCTATTGTGAGTTTGAATGAGGATAACTTAACCCTTACCATCTAATAGATTCTCCAAATATGTCTAAATATTGATTGTCTATACACATGTGACTTTAGATACCATAAATCAAGGTGATCATGTTCTAGTCTAGAAATTATCCTAGACCAAATTTGAGACTTGTAATTTTGGATTCATACATCAAGTTTAGGTTTGCACGTGCAAATATCACTTTCATAAGTTAGTGGAAATGAACTCAAATAGTGCATAGTCAAATTAGCAATCAGTGAGAAACTACAAAAAAAAACCTTGCCAATGGCTTTCTAACGTTTGGATATAGATATTGCACCAAAATCAAAGCTAAGGAGTAAGTGCATGGAGATGGAGGTTAAAAAATGGCCAAAACTCATTTTAATAGGTAATATAGTTGAGTTATGAAAAATATGATCGTGCTACTAAAAAATAAATATATCATGACTCAGTGACACCCAAACCACAACATGCTTGAGTTATTTACAAAATTGTTTTGAGGGTCATAATGCATCATGTGATAATTAGGATATGAAAATATAATGCAATTGTGTGATCATGTGATCATATTTTTAAAATTTAAATTTTGTAAGTGGTAAATTAGGCTTATAAACAACTTAGATTTCCAAGTCGAAGGATTAGGCCTATTGAATTGCTAGCAAAATCTATGTTTAAAAAGAGATAGAAATGTTGAGCTCTACTACAAAACACTATGTATTTCATTACAAGATTCTATATAAAAAAGGTTACTACAATGTTGAACTAATTATTACCTTTTTAACCATATTTATCCCCTATTATCTAAATAGAATAAGGTTTTAATATTTATCGATTGTTATGAATGCAGTCATATGCCAAAAAGATGTGCATTTTACTTTTAACATATCTTTTAACTCATTCATTCAAATTTGATATTTTTTATACTATCACCTCCTATACTTCATTCTATACACATTTTATTTTATTTTTCAATCTATTTTTAAATTAGGGAGAACAAACTCAATAGTATGTTTTTCATGAGTGTCTAAATTGATAATTAATTTTTTAATAAATTCATTTAAAAATTATGAAAAATACATCTCATCTACTAAAGGATCTTAACTAACTTTCCACCACAACGTTTTTAAAAATACTAGAAATGAAACTAAGTGGAATTAGGATTACCTCAATGTTCTCTCATTATTTATTTTATGTAAACTTCACTACTTAAAAAAATCACTTTAGAAACTAGATTTTAAACATGTTATAGCTCTTGTTCTTAAATTACCATTGTTTTCTAAATGTAGGCATCTTGACTCATTGATCAAAATTAATGTTTTATTGTTGTTAGAAAAAAATGGTCACTTATAACCCCCCTTTTTTACTTCCATCTTTGTGCACTTACCTAAGTATCCACACATTTGATTCATTCAATTTCTACAAGTATTTAACCAATTAATTTAGCATTTATTTTGATTTTTAATCTTGACTTTTAAATCTAGGTTAATATTTATTGATTGATAAAATTTATATAATTATCCTAGATTAATTATGTGAGGTGAATTTCCCTTATGAATAAAATGGTGAACTTAACTTTCCTACACTCCCTAGGATTTTCTTCGTAGGATTTCTTCCTTCTTCATTAGGGTTTTTTAGATTTGATTTTTTGACTACATTAATTTTAATTTTAATATTATAATAACTATGGTTTGGATCCACCAAGTTATTTTGCATAATTGATTTATCTCTATTAAGGTTTAAGGTTTGATCATTTATTACATAATATCTCTTTGATCCCTACCCATCAACCCTCGTTTGTGCATTATTGTTATTCATTTTATCATGGTCTCTTCTTGTCCCATATTTTTGACCTTTACCCATGCTTATATTACATAATTTGGTACATGTTTTAATAGTTTTAAACACTGTCCCACTATACATGATACAAATGCATGTTCTTTTAATATCATTTAGATAGGGTTGTTTTTCATGGATTTATTTCATTGTCTGTTTATTTTCCTTCATTGAATTAGGTATTTTTTTCCATTCCCTTTTGGATACTCTTGCTTCACTTATCCATGTGCCTTATGTTGCTTCTATTTTTCCTATGGATAATGCTAGTGATGGCTTGAGCATAGTGACATTACATCTTAAAAAATTTCTTTAAAATATTTTGACTCATTTAATACATCTTTAGTGATAGATAATTATGATGTCGACTTCCCTTCTAACAAGAATACTTCCTTAGTTTCACTTAACAATGTTATATCTAATTATGCTACATTATTTCTACATGTCATGGTACTATTTTTCAAATAGCTTATACATCTCCATGATTTACATTAAAGTACTAGAAGCCATATTTTTCTAAGAACATACAGAATTTTCATATAGACTTAACTACCTCATCCATTCATCACAAAATCGATATATATCCAAAATATTGGCTAAATAATATGATTTACTTAATCAATTTATGAATAATCTAGCCAAAATATCTCCTTGAGATTTAATGGATTCATCTAAGATATATATAAATGGTTTATGACAAGATTTAGCTAAATCACTATTCCATGTAATGTAACTCAATTAACATTCTCAAGACTATTTATAAAGGTAAATATAATATTTCATTTCCACATCATAAGTTACCTCCTCTCATATCATTCAAGAACATTGATTGTTTCCATCATAATTAAATACAAAAATATTCAAATTAAATGAATTCTAGTTGATAATGTACCTAGTTTGAGTACTTGTAGCAAGAAAGTCTTAGATTCAATTAATTTTCTAAAATAATTATTGTATACACTTAAAAATGGTCACATCATATTGTCTGGTAATTAATTAAATATTTTTAATATTTAATTAAAATCTTCGAATTCCATCTGCGTATAAATAAATTTAAATAATTTATTTATATTTCTTCATTCTTTTATTTTGATTAAATAAATAAGTTTATTTAATCATCTTTTCGTATTCATTTCTTAATTAATTAAATAAATATTACGATTTATTTATATTGATTATCATATAATCTTAGTTTGAATATTTTATTCAAATAAAGATTAAAATATTCCTTTCTTCTAAATATATTCTTCTAATATCTATTCATAATTAAATATTCCAAAATATTTAATTAATTCTTCTAAAAAATTTATATTCTTCTAAAGTCATATCATAATTAAATATTCTAAAATATTTAATTAAATCTTTCATAGTATAAAAATCAAAAATCAAATGCAATAAATGAAATTAAATAAATTTATTTATTTAATTTGGGATTTATCTTCAACATCCGGGAAGCAAATTGCCAAAATAGAAAATTAAATTTCTCTATTTCTATGCAGGCTTGTTCCCGTGGGTTGAAGACAGGAATCCATCCTTCTCTCCAACCTCTCAACCTCCCCCATTTTCTTCTCAACCTCTCCATCTCTCACCATTCAAACTTACCAGACAATCTCTTGCCAGCCGGGATTGTGCCTGCAAAAATCTATAAATACAGCTGCCGGGAGCCCCAAATATATAGAAGTTTAAGCAAGTAAACTATAGGCAAATCTCATAGCATCCATAGCATTCATAGAGTACTTTCATAGCATAGATAGTATTAGAATCATAGCAACAACAATAGAATCATGATATCTCTTATTCACAGCCCCTGTGCATAATCACAGCCCCTGTCCATATCCGTATCATCAATCTCATCCTCATCAGCATATAGAATAATAAAGCATTCTCATTTGCATACTCGTTCTACAAGTTGCTATTTGAAGGAAGCCTAGCTTACATAATCTGAGAGCAATAGCTTCAAAAGAATCACTATAGATAGAGAAAATGGGACGGTTCTGAAGAACACTGGTTTGCTTAATTTTAGTTAGTTTTCTTTAGATTAATGTTTCATTATTGTGTTTTTGTTTTCAATTAGATTAACATAAATAAGCATAACACATTTTTGGCACCCACCGTGGGGCTCTTGCCCCGTTTTTAACATCTTTTTGCAGCTTCTTTTCACAGATTACAGGAAAAAAATAGCGGAATAGCGCAAACAACACGTTTCGGGAAGGTCACCTCCAGATTAGCACATTTAAAGACTGTTGCAGCGCCTTTAACTATTTTTGCAGCGCCCTTAACTATTTTTGCAGCGCCCTTAACTGTTTTTGCAGTGCTCTTAACTATTTTTGCAGCGCTCTTAACTTCTTTTACAGCGCCCTTAACTTCTTTTACAGCGCCCTTAACTATTTTTGCAGCGCCTTTAACTGTTTTTGCAGCGCCTATAATGTCTGTTGTAGCGCAACTTTTAAAAGGCAGCTTTGTAATTTGTAATTGTAAAATAATCTAACTGATTCCGACGTAGCCGCGGACAGTTAATAATCATTTAAGGATAAAATTAACCAATCCTAGGGTAGTCATCTAAAGGATAAAATTAACCAATCCTAGGGTAGTCATCTAAGATAAAATAAAGCAATCCTAGGATAGACACTTTATCTTTCAATTTGGGCTTAAAATGAATTTTCTGTTTATGTGAAGCAACATCTTCACTTAGTTTAGAAAATTTTCATTTGGTGCTTAACAATTGAACCTTTGTTTGCTTTGTTTTTGGTGATAGGCCTATGCTCTCCCCTTAACTGGGTGATCAAAATGCCAAACTCACCTTTTTCTTTTTATGCATTTTACAGCTTTGTTAAAACCTTGTAGAGAGCCTGCTCTTGTGGGAAAAAGTACTCACCCAAGAGGAACGACTCAAGTGGGTTCAAGCCAAAGCCAGGCTATTCCACCCCACTCTAAAATTTAAAGCAAAATTGGGGAAACCCTCTTTTGACGGTAGTGTGCATTGATAACCATCCCCAAAGCCTTTGTTCTAAAGGTAGGGAGGTCTCTCGAGGGAGTCTATCATTTGCCGCACCGAACGGAAACCCTTACTATGAACCTAGTATAGTAACTTACCGAGTTAGTTTCTGAACATCATTTTAATCACAGTGCAGGGGAGGGAAGAATCTACCCCCAAGATACTCACCATATAACTGCCAAGGATTGTTTGCTCAGGGGATCCGGTATCCACTTCCGTCACTCTGAGTACGCACCTGGAAAAGACAAAAACATGGGTGCCCTTTCGGGGGTGACACGGCTGTGTGAGTCGACGCAGTTTTAAGATGTGGGTTGTTGATTGCTATGATGACCTACTTGAGAACTAAGAGTGAGTCTGTTTGAAGTGCTTATCATGTGTAAAACTCGTTAAAACATTTTTTTGAACAACATTTTGGTCATACACTTCTTGTTTAGCATAGGGCTTAAAACAACTATTCTACAACTTGCTTGATGTGTTTTCAATACATTAATTCAATAAAGATCATCTAAAACTCACAATTACATTGATCACACTTATCATTTTTCAAGACTAGGATCAAATCTCAAAATAGTGCATCTTTTCAAACAAGTTTTTGATTATTTATTCAACTTCCCCAACAGGATTTTGATATCCTTTCATCTTGGAAGCCACAATCAAGAGTTAGAAACATCATTTGATCATATCATAAGATTTTCATCTTATCAGATCAAGACATTATCATTTTTGCACTTATAAACCTATGATCTAAGTCTAGAAGAACATTTCAAAAGTATATGCCTATTGTCCACTTTACAACATGGGTGATAGGGAACAAAATCTTTTTCATAGGTTTCATACTGGGAATAGTTCAAATAATGAGATAACCGATGAAATGATTCAAGAAGTTGAACAGGATCCACAGTTTCACATAATTTTGGACAAGATGTTAGAGCGAGATAAAGAAGGCTACTTTCTTTTCTTAGCAAACCAAGGTGCCAAATTGCCCTCTAACTACAATATGGAGAAAATTAAGGAAGATCCTGAAAAGACTAAAACTCCATTAAATGATCTTAGTAGTTTTCCCCAACAAACAAGAGCACTCCAAAGGAAAATCAAGGAAATACAAGGGGGCACAACTATGAAGTCCTTTGACGGAAATATGAATGTAACCTCTTCTCCTCCAAAAGCAACATCATCCAAATTCAATGTTTTTGAATTTTTGCAAAGGTTACATAAGAAGCCCAAATCTAAGCCCTCAAATAAAATTGACCAATCCTATCATGTCATGCATTTATCTTCATCCCCCATAATTCCAAATGAACCTCATGATTCTTTCACTCAAGATAACGATTCCATTCAATCACCTTCTTCTATCATATCCTTTACATCCAATGATTCATTTCAATCTACACATCTTGATCAAAACATTCTACAAACCCTTCCTATCTTTGATCAAGATCCCATCTCTCAAGGACCATATGATGATCCCCTCCTTTCATTATTCACCCATGATAATCCTCTTCCATCTCAAGAGACAAATGTTCCTCCAAGTTCTTCTTCGTCATCATCTAATCAATCCATACCATCCCATGATTATTACAAGAGCATGATATTTCTTCCATCCCATCTAATGATGTCTTACCAATTGATGATCAAGATATGATTTCTACAAAATTTCATGATTCCCTTCCTCATCAAGATCAATATAATCTTCCATTCAAGGATACCCTTTCATCCCATGAAGATGATTATCCTCCTCATGATCAAGATATGTCTTTCATACCACTTCATAATCCTTTTCCAAGTCAAGATCAAAACACCCCATCATCCCCATGTCAAGAGCCTATCACACCTATTCAAGTTATCCATGAACCCCACACTTATAAATTGGGATCCTCCTCCTTTATCCATTCTGGTTTACTTCCAAAACCTATCTTCTCATCCATATCATATCCTCTTCACAATGGACTCGCATCTTGTTTCACAAACAATACATATCCCATTGGTAAACAAATGTGTGAAATTATGAATTATAAAGGAAAAGGTTTAGGCCTTTATGAGCAAGGTATCCTAGAACCCCTTTCTGTCCAAGCACATCCATATTCTTATGGCCTTGGTTATACTCCTCATGCTCAACCTAGGTATCCTAGTCCATCAAACTCTCCATCCATCCTAGGTTCTTATCCTAGTCCATCAAACTCTCCATCCATCCTAGGTCCTTATCCTAGTCCATCAAAAACTCCATCTATCCTAGGTCCTTATCCTAGTTCATCAAACCTTCCATCTATCCTTGGTCCTTATCATTCCAACCCTATCTCATCAACCCTTCCATCCATATTAGGTTCCCACATTTCTCCATCTCCTATTCTTCAAGAACAACAAAGGCACACATCCTTGATTCACTTTCAAAATTCTTCCTTCATTAACTCATCCATCATACCTCCATATCATTCACCTCAATACACTCCTTCCATTGCTCTTGGAAGCAATTTGGATGCCAAATATGAAAAGCTTCTATATCAAAATCCACATGTATCAAAGGATCAACATGTCTCCTCGAAGAGTCATGCAAAAATAAAAGAAAATTTGATCCAAAAATCAAAAAGCAATTTTCAAAGGTCACAAAGGCCCATCAAAGCAAAGGCAATTTCCAAAGGTCACAAAGGCCCATCAAAGCAAAAAGGAAATTTTCAAAGACCACAAAGGTCCATAAATCAAAAAGAAAAATGTCAACGGCCACAAAGGTCCACAAAGAAAAACTAAAAGTCAAAATTCATGTGGATTCCTAAAATTTTCATAGAAGCAATAAAATCTAAATTCGCATCCAAATTTGCTAATCCAAAAGTTTCCTCCAATTTTCCATCTAATAACCTATCAGCTTCCAAATCGATTTTTCCTCCATCACTCCACCGCCCTTCAAGGTGTGTGCCAATGTTGATCTTTCCATCCTTTCCATCTATCCATCAACAGGTCTTCCAAACTCCTATCCATTATCCAACATTCACCCCCCATCATTCTTCTTTAATCCAAACTTTTGCATAAGTCCTTAGATTCTTCCATCATATCATTAATCTACCAACATTTAGGATTCTAATTCCCATTGCCATGGTTTATTAGAGGGATATTTGGTTGTAAAACTTGATGCTTAAGTTCTTCCTCCATCTCCCTATCCTCCATATCCTATCTTCCATATTCCTCTTGCACTCTACACTTATGGGCAAGTTTCATCCATCTTATCATTTATGGTCATTATCCTTTCTATGCCCATTCCTTACATTTCCACCTTTGATCTTGACAAGGTTAAGGATCTTCTTGAACATCATACATCTTATCCTATTCACTTCATCCAAATCTTCAATACCATATCCTTTGTCATGCATCTTCTCTTATATTGTGGGGAATCTTGTTTCTTCAATTGGTCATCACATTCCATCTTAAAAAGTCCTTAAAAAATCCATAAAAATCAGAAAAATCTTGAAAAAGTGCAATAAAAATAAGTGGTGAAAACTTGGCAAACAAGCGCTACTTGTGATAAAAATGGGTTCCTTCATTTATTAGTTTATGTCTTTCGGCATCATCCATCCATGTCAATCATCTGTATATATCTTTCATTATCCATATCATGTAGTGGGAAGCTTTAGGTTTCATCATGGCTTGATGAATTTGTACATATCTTTTATCTTTAGGTTGTGTTTACACTGAGGGAAAAACGCAGAAACATACAAGAGAGGGGCAACAAGCTTTCAAAATATCACAAACAGACATAAAACAGTTTGACAAAAAAAAACAAACATTGTCGTATCAAATCGATCACAAACATATTCATGCCAATGAAAATCAATCACAAACATGATCCAAACAACTATCGAAGTGAGAATATCAATAATGATAACTAAAACTTGGATGATCTTAATCTGAATAAATGTTTGAAATACTTTAAGCAAGAATGGAATGGTTGTTTGATTTTATATCATATCTCTGGAGCAATTCAATGATGTACTGAACTAGAAAAGCAAGGAAGGAGTATGATTTTCTTTGTCTGTTGTTTGTGAGGAAATCATTAGTACTATGCAAATTGGTCGCGAGACATGCTCTACTATGTATCATGGATGACATTTCAGAATTTGCATGGGAAATGGGTTAACTCTTGTCTGTTTATGCAAGCAATACTCAGGTCATCTCGGTTCAATTATATCTAGATGCTTGTATTAACTTGCTATATCAAAAATCATGAAAGTAATACTCAAGTCATCACTGGTACTAACATACCCTTTGATGCTTGTATTAACTTTCAACATTTCAATGCGCTATGATGATACAAAAAGCACAAATAAGCTCTCCAAATGGCAATATTGTAGGGATAACCTGCATGATCAGTATAGATTGCATTCATGTTAGAATTTGCATTTTGCATTTATAGATTTTCCCAAAAGCTGGCAAAGTATACAATGTCTCAATAAAAAAATCAAAGCTGATCACATGAAAACACTATGAGGTGCTACCCCCAGATGTTGTTGGT
The DNA here is from genome assembly GCA_007258455.2 of Sequoia sempervirens. NCBI lineage: Eukaryota > Viridiplantae > Streptophyta > Pinopsida > Cupressales > Cupressaceae > Sequoia > Sequoia sempervirens. The sequence continues at coordinate 82,331 of VDFB02367632.1, forward strand.
CTCACACCACCTGCTCCTACATCAGAAGATCAAATCATCAATAACATTAGAAGATCATACCATTATTCAAATCAAAATGGATCATCAAATCAATCAAATCAATCCAATCAGAATACATGATTCGACTGTTTATTTTCAACAACTTTGAAAACAAATTTATCAACATATCAACCGATTTGTCTTTCAACAACTTTGAAAGAAAATTTATCACAATCTTGATTGTTTTTAACAACTTTAGAAACAAACTCATCAACCAAATCTGGATATCAACTATTTGTTTTTCATCATCATGGAAAACAAATTTATCAAATTTTGTTTGTTTTTAACAACCTTAGAAGAAAACTTATCAAATCATTTGTTCTTCATCATCATGAAAACAAATTTATCAAATCATGTTTGTTTTTAACAACCTTAGAAGCAAACTTATCAACAAATATTTGTTTTTAACAACTTTAAAAACAAATTTATCAGCTACTATTTGTTTTCCAACAACCTTGGGAACAAATTTATCAGACAAACATCATCAAATCAGGGTATCTCAATACACAAAATTGGGGCATTTTTATCATATTTTAACATAGCAGGGGCAATTTCTTCATCAAATTTTCATTTCATATCTTTTCAGGTCAATTTCTTCATATCATTAGTTTCGAACGATGAATCGACATCTTCAAAATCATAAAAATCAAAAAATTTTAAAAATCATAAAAATTCAAAAAAAAATCATGAAAATTCAAATTTTTATCGATTCATCGTTCGCGGGGGCATATACTTATCAGCATTTCGACAGTCAATATTTGGGGAAAATTTCAAAATTCTTTGAAGCAAAGCGTAAAACACATCACTTCAAAGAGGGGCAAAATGAATAATGAAAGGAGGGGATCATCATATGGTCCTTCAGAAATGGGATCTTGATCAAAGATAGGAAGGGTTTGTAGAATGTTTTAATCAAGATGTGTAGATTGAAATGAATCATTGGATGTAAAGGATATGATAGAAGAAGGTGATTGAATGGAATCGTTATCTTGAGTGAAAGAATCATGAGGTTCATTTGGAATTATGGGGGATGAAGATAAATGCATGACATGATAGGATTGGTCAATTTTATTTGATGGCTTAGATTTGGGCTTCTTATGTAAACTTTGAAAAAATTCAAAAACATTGAATTTGGATGATGTTGCTTTTGGAGGAGAAGAGGTTACTTTCATATTTCCATCAAAGGACTTCATAGTTGTGCCCCCTTGTATTTCCTTGATTTTCCTTTGGAGTGCTCTTGTTTGTTGGGGAAAACTACTAAGATCATTTAATGGAGTTTTAGTCTTTTCAGGATCTTCCTTAGTTTTCTCCATATTGTAGTTAGAGGGCAATTTGGCACCTTGGTTTGCTAAGAAAAGAAAGTAGCCTTCTTTATCTCGCTCTAACATCTTGTCCAAAATTATGTGAAACTGTGGATCTTGTTCAACTTGTTGAATCATTTCATCGGTTATCTCATTATTTGAACTATTCCCAGTATGAAACCTATGAAAAAGATTTTGTTCCCTATCACCCATGTTGTAAAGTGGACAATAGGCATATACTTTTGAAATGTTCTTCTAGACTTAGATCATAGGTTTATAAGTGTAAAAATGATAATGTCTTGATCTGATAAGATGAAAATCTTATGATATGATCAAATGACGTTTCTAACTCTTGATTGTGGCTTCCAAGATGAAAGGATATCAAAATCCTGTTGGGGAAGTTGAATAAATAATCAAAAACTTGTTTGAAAAGATGCACTATTTTGAGATTTGATCCTATTCTTGAAAAATGATAAGTGTGATCAATGTAATTGTGAGTTTTAGATGATCTTTACTGAATTAATGTATTGAAAACACATCAAGCAAGTTGTAGAATAGTTGTTTTAAGCCCTATGCTAAACAAGAAGTGTATGACCAAAATGTTGTTCAAAAATGTTTTAACGGGTTTTACACATGATAAGCACTTCAAACAGACTCACTCTTAGTTCTCAAGTAGGTCATCATAGCAATCAACAGCCCACATCTTAAAACTGCGTCGACTCACATAGCCGTGTCACCCCCGAAAGGGCGCCCGTGTTTTTGTCTTTTCCAGGTGCGTACTCAGAGTGACGGAAGTGGATACCGGATCCCCTGAGCAAACAATCCTTGGCAGTTATATGGTGAGTATCTTGGGGGTAGATTCTTCCCTCCCCTGCACTGTGATTAAAATGATGTTCAAAATTGACTCGGTAAGTTACTATACTAGGTTCGTAGTAAGGGTTTCCGTTTGGTGCGGCAAATGATAGACTCCCTCGAGAGACCTCCCTACCTTTAGAACAAAGGCTTTGGGGATGGTTATCAATGCACACTACCGTCAAAAGAGGGTTTCCCCAATTTTGCTTTAAATTTTATAGTGGGGTGGAATAGCCTGGCTTTGGCTTGAACCCACTTGAGTCGTTCCTCTTGGGTGAGTACTTTTTCCCACAAGAGCAGCGCCTATAATGTCTGTTGCAGCGCAACTTTTAAAAGGCAGCTTTGTAATTTGTAATTGTAAAATAATCTAACTGATTCTGATGCAGCCGCGGACAGTTAATAATCATTTAAGGATAAAATTAACCAATCCTAGGGTAGTCATCTAAAGGATAAAATTAACCAATCCTAGGGTAGTCATCTAAGATAAAATAAAGCAATCCTAGGATAGACACTTTATCTTTCAATTTGGGCTTAAAATGAATTTTCTGTTTATGTGAAGCAACATCTTCACTTAGTTTAGAAAATTTTCATTTGGTGCAAAGCCATGCGCAAGAAGAAAACGCGTCTGAAATCGCGCACCTGGAGAAATTTGCGTTTGAAGCGCATGGGCAGAGAGGAATGAATCAAACGCGGTTCCTCTGGCAAAGATAATGCAACGTGGAGGTATAGCAGGCTCGACCTCATCCCTGGAGCGAATTTTTCAAAAGATTTATTTCAAAATAACCTAAAATATGGAAAACGCCATGAGTTGTCAAAATCCGCCATGTGAATTGATTTATTCTTCATCTGCTGGCTCTAAAGAGGTCGAATCACCTGCAATTTGATGACTTAGGGTTAAGGAATCTGCCAAATGTCCTTTTGACTGTTTCTGGGCACTTGTTGTCAATTTGCATTCCTTCATAAGTGGAAATCTGTTGCAATTCAGGCCTATATAATGACGCCCTTTCACTCTTCTCAACTCACCTCTTGCTAAATACGAGTTTCACAACATTTTGTGAGCTCCCATACCAATTCATTCGAGTTGTTGTGTATTCTTTAAACTGCTGCATTTCCTATATACCGAGTGAAATAAATACAGTGAGCTTTTACCAGTTAAATTACAGTGTTAAGTCTTCTTTTTAAGATTTGAGTGGAGTGAAGCCATTGAGTTTAGAATTCCGTTTTTCTGTGATGAGACATTTATCATATTACTACATTTTCTAAATATTGAGTGAGCAAGATATAGAGAACTTGGACAGTATTTGACAAGCAATTGCAGCATTACAGTCTGTGATACTTTGTGAGAATTAAGAGTCATTGCTGGGCAAATCTTCTATAGTGGAGTGCCATTGTGAGAGAGTGATCTTGGAGCGCTATTCTGCCATTGTGAAAGAGTAACCTTGGAGTTCACCGTACTCTTAGAATATCAGGCATGACTTTCAATTTCTTTGTAATTTTTGTTGAAAGGTTACATTTTCTTTATTGTGTGTTTGAGATTTCAAATAGTTCAAAGCTATTTAAGAACTGATTGGGCAAACTTTCTTTGTGCATTTCATTTTAAGGCAAATGTATAAGAACTTTAGAATAAGGGGGTAGTGAAAAGAGAATCAAATGATTAAAGAGCTCAAGGGTAGCTTTACTTAATCTGCATTATATAGTGAAGGGTTTTATATGCATTTGAATGTTTTTGCAAACTTGTATGATCTCTATATGGAGAATACGTAGATATACTTATTTACTACTAGGATCGAAATGAAGGTCTAGTCAAGTATGGTCTTTTAGCTTAGGTTATTAGATAACTGAATAAGCTAAGTACTCCTAGGACAAAGATTTCCTGAATAGGAGGAATAAAATAAAGACACTTGCAGACTGTTCATCTCCATTAAGTTAGTATGATTGTAGGATGTCTGGGATGACGGTTTCATCCATTGAAGGACAAAACCTATGCGTAGAGTAAGGAAGCCTTAAGTCAAATCGGCCCTGAGTAGTGTTTATGATAGATGACCTTCATTCGAAGTACTGAATGAGAATACTTTGGCCAAAGTAGTGAAAGGTACAACATCCACCTAGATGTGAGATAGTTGAGACTACACTATCAGTTCATTGTGATCCGAGTACTAGATCGAGATTGTGAAATAGCAAGGTTCTAGTTGTGTAGGACACAACACTATGCTCAGTTGGTAATCGTTAAAGGATACCCTACCAATCTCTTCTTCGAAGGGAGGGCCATTCATTGCAAAATGATCGTGCGGGGGACCGCATTATAAGTCTGTGGTTGGCGGAAAAGCGCCCGAGTGATGTTTCTCCTCCACAACAAGCGCCCGATGTACCAAGATTTGAAAGGACGGACTCCTGGACCTTCTTACTTCTATTTGTGCAAAAGCTTACGAGCTATGTATGTAACTATCTTTTAACTCTGATTTATATTTGCAAAGAAACATATTGTAACTTGTACGTGTTTATCAATAAAGAAAGGAAGAAATTTTGTTGAATTATCTTTGTTAGATGTTGCTTTTACATGTTTAAAGTGAGAATTGGAAAGTTTTTAATTTACGCAGAATTGGGTCGTAACATGTGGTATCAGAGCTACCAGGTTCTGCACTGAAACCTATGAGCTCATTATGCAACAATGCGCAAACCTTATCAGAAGATAACGGTTGAAAAGTTCTTTGTGCCACTACGGAAAGAGAAAAGAATTTACAAAAGTGAAAAGGAAAAAAAATATGACCCTTAGTAACTTATATAAATTGGAACAAGTTAAAAGTTAAACTCAAAAGAAACTCCTAAACCAACGTATATCACCTAGAATTGCAGAAGTATATGCAATTAAGTTAGGTAAAAAGGTTAGGATGAATAACCAAGTTGTACCTTTATCCAACAAAATAGTTTTATGACTCCAAGGAATGAGAAGGAATGTGATAGCCTTTCGTACTTGCAAACTATAGCTATAAGAGTCAGGAACTTTTGGATTTGGTATAGAACAGCTTTGAGTCTATGAGAATTTGAGAATGAAAAAAGAGAATTAATGTCAAGTTAAGACATCGGAATGACAACGGAAATTGTCGGATGAGAAACCACTATAACCTAGAAAAAGATAGAGTAAGAAGCTGCACATAATGTGGCAAGGTAATGTCCGGTATACCAGAAAATGAAGATCAGAAATCATCATTGGTAGAACATACATAATCTCTTTAGATTCTAGAGGAAAATGATAGAACATAAGACAGATCAATCTGATCATGTTAGTAGATCTAACATAATGTTCTAAATGGATATACTCATCAAAGTAATCAACGTTTTTTTTTGAAAACTTGACTTACAAGATTTTGATTTATGAACAAGTAGTTGCTTAGAATCCTGAAAAGGTATTTCAGTTTAGCAAACAATTATATAAACCAAAACTTGAATGAAAATCTTGTGAATGTATGCTTATATGTTTTCCAAAAGATAGTTGAAAGTTTAATTAGGCTAACTTGTATTAAACATTCAGGTTAAAGTGAACTTTTAAAACATGGTGAAAGTGTATGAGAGGACGAGAAATATTCCTGGAACAAGTCGTGAAGAGGAACAAGAACCAATAGGAATAGAAGCAAAGCTAGAACAGATTCTGCCGAGATTGTCCAACCTTGAAAAGGCAAAAGCAGTTGAGATACCTGTCACCAATAATGAAGAGGAAAGTTCTTCACATGGAGAAGGCATTAATCATAATCATGAAAAGGAGAAATCTCCAACTCTGTCTATTGAGAAGAAGAAGAAACAAGTGTCCACTGAGTTAACAAAGGATATGAAGAAGGTATACCCTCCAAAATTTGATGGAAGTGCCAGAGGAGATGAAGCTGAGGTATGGTTAGTACAAATGGAAAAGTACTTTGACATAAGAAATTATGACGAAGTTACTAAAGCAGCTTGGGGTGCTTATCAGTTAGCAGGAGAAGCCTCCAACTGGTGGATAAACAAGAAACTGGAATTGGATATAAATTCCTGGAAGCTGACTTGGGAAGAGTTTGTTGAAATTTTCCGCAAGCGGTGGTTGCCACAACTCTATTATGACCAAAAACTTTCTGACTTCCAAGAATTGAGGCAAGGGACCATGACAGTCAACGAGTACTGGGAAAAGTTTACTCGGCTTCTGCGATATGTTCCTATCTATCATAAGGATGAACGATTCCGGATCAGGAAATTCATCTTGGGACTGAATAAAAATATTGGAGGAGAAGTCGATATGCATGGTCCGACCACAATGGATCTTGTGTATGAAAAAGCCATAAAGCGGGAACAAAAGCTTAAGGTAGACTCCAATCAGTATGAAGGAGAAGAGAAAAAGAAGGAAACTGAAGTCCCTGACAAGATTGCACCCAAGAAGGATGAATTTGCACAAGATGCAGCAAGGAAAAAGGGGAAGAGATCTTGCTTCAATGAGAAGGAATTAAGAAGAGACTGGAAAAGAGACAACTCAAGGTACGATGAAACTAGCAGAGCTAGAGAAGGTGTTAATAAAATTGGGGAAACCATAGAGAAAAGAGGACCAAGAGCAGGATGCTTTATTTGTTGAGGTAATCATTATGCAAATGAATGCCCCAACAAAACTTCTGGTACCTAGCATGGCAATTCATTACCTACCCAAAAGGCCATGTTTCAGCAGAGGAAGAACACTGCATGAGTGATGGACAAGTTGATGTCCAGATTACGCCAATTAAACATTCTTGAAGCTTTCAAGAGTGTAGAATAAATGTTAAGTCATGTTTTTATTCTTTTGAATAATACCTTAGTTCATCGGGGACGATGATTCCTAAGGGGGGAAGTATGTTACATCCCGATATTATAGCTACTATTGTATAGGGCCATTGAATGTAATGTGTGAATCTTGATGATGAATAAAACATGGTTGATCTCGTTATTAAATGAATGGGTTATGTTTAAATGATGTTTTCATTTGATTGTTACTTCTAAATGATTTTGTCTTGATTAAATGTTGCATACAATTATAGAATAATATTATTCTAACTTGTGAGATGTTTTTACCTTGTTATGAGCATATGACTGTCGGTGTCATGTCATGATATGCAGGTACGAAGACTGATCCTCCGGACAGAGGAGAGACATCATTCGGGGAGGAACTTGGTCGGGTAAACAGTAACGATTACCAAATTGAGCATACACACACATACTATAGAATGAGTAAGCCAAGTCTGTTTGTCAAGACAATGGTAAGTCATCCATAGGCTTAGGGAATCTGGTTACTTATTTGTGCTATCTGAATGATGATTACTTATGCCTGACTTGTGTTTTAATCATGTGTGAGAATATGAATGGATAGGTCAGGCAAGTACATGTATACATGTATGTCATGTACACATATCCATATGTTTATACATATCGATACATACGTATGCTTGGCAGATGGATATGCCATACGTACGTATCGACATGGTATACAAACACATATGCATACAGGATATACATGTATATACCTACTCACGTTACCTATCGCCTGTGTATAACGATGCTATTATTATTATAATTGCTTGTGATTTACATATTTACATATTTACACAATGACGTAAAATGTATACTGAAAGTACGCTGACTGGCTCGCAATATACATGTTTAACGTTTAGTACGGATAAGTGTAAATATTTAAATATGTAAATATTTATATATTTAATCGTATATTAATATATATTTATATTATAATATTACTAAATATATATGTATGTATATATAATCTAATATATTTAAATAGAAATATTTAAATATTTATATACACATACATATGTATTAAAGTAAATATTTTTATAACGGAAATATATATTTATTAAATATATAAATCAAAGGATTTGGAAATTAAGTAAATAATACTTTGAGTAATATTTAATATCTTGAAAAATTATTAAATTAGTTTTAAATGAAGTCTTATTTTAAAGATTTATTTAAAACGTATTAAATTGTGAAGAGCAAATTTGAATAGAAGAATATTCAATAAAATAAAAAATTGAACTCAAAGGATTTAAATCCTTTAGCTGTAATGAAATATTTTGATTTTTTATCTCATTATAGAAATCGTGCCTTTTGTTTGAGTTAATCAAATAAAAAAGAAGTCGAATTTATTTTAAATGAACATTTGAAATATTTAAAAAAAAGGAAAGAAACATGAAAATCATGCGCAAAGCCACGCGCAAGAAGAAAACGCGTCTGAAATTGCGCACCTGGAGAAATTCACGTTTGAAGCTCTTTACTCATATATTCCCTTTTCACAATCCATTAAACATTGAATCCCTATATACTTCTCATATGGAGTTCATACCTAGTTTACACTTGAACGCAAGCACACACTTATGATATCGGGTATAGACTTCAGAAAACATGTATAGCTATTCCTCAAGGTAATTTACTTACATGGTGCAACATAGAACCATTCCTTGTATATTTTAACTGAAGTATTGAACTTATTGCAATTCCCTAATTATGCACATTCAGCATTTTACTTTTTTTAGTTATTTATCAAGAAATATGCTCTATAACATGAAGGATGAAACAACATGCCTGGTATATGCCTTTCCCCTTTATGGGATGACCTTGAATGGGTTTGCAGCTCCTCAGACCTCGAACAAAAGACTTCCAGCACTCTCAGACCAGTCTCAAAATCTTCCTCAGAAATTAATCCCTTACTACAGCTGAAAAGTAATCTCAATTTCTTACTGTCAACTCAGAAGTGATGAATATAACAATAGGAGATGTCTCTCAGCAATTGGTGAAATATGCTTTCATGAAATAAGAAAAGCTTCTCTCAGCAGTTTTAAACTCATTCACAAATGATGAACTCAATTCTTTCACAAATGATGAACTCAACTCCAAATTCCTACTCAACTCTAATTCACAAATAACACACTCTGAACTCAAAATGATTTAATTCACTGTGACTGGAAATTTGCTGGTAATAATTCACTGTATTTGTCAAACTCAGCAATGTAGTAAACTCAAGTAATATAATGATCCCCTCCTTTCATTATTCACCCATGATAATCCTCTTCCATCTCAAGAGACAAATGTTCCTCCAAGTTCTTCTTCGTCATCATCTAATCAATCCATACCATCCCATGATTCTATTGCATTACAAGAGCATGATATTTCTTCCATCCTATCTAATGATGTCTTACCAATTGATGATCAAGATATGATTTCTACAAAATTTCATGATTCCCTTCCTCATCAAGATCAATATAATCTTCCATTCAAGGATACCCTTTCATCCCATGAAGATGATTATCCTCCTCATGATCAAGATATGTCTTTCATACCACTTCATAATCCTTTTCCAAGTCAAGATCAAAACACCCCATCATCCCCATGTCAAGAGCCTATCACACCTATTCAAGTTATCCATGAACCCCACACTTATAAATTGGGATCCTCCTCCTTTATCCATTCTGGTTTACTTCCAAAACCTATCTTCTCATCCATATCATATCCTCTTCACAATGGACTCGCGTCTTGTTTCACAAACAATACATATCCCATTGGTAAACAAATGTGTGAAATTATGAATTATAAAGGAAAAGGTTTAGGCCTTCATGAGCAAGGTATCCTAGAACCCCTTTCTGTCCAAGCACATCCATATTCTTATGGCCTTGGTTATACTCCTCATGCTCAACCTAGGTATCCTAGTCCATCAAACTCTCCATCCATCCTAGGTTCTTATCCTAGTCCATCAAACTCTCCATCCATCCTAGGTTCTTATCCTAGTCCATCAAACTCTCCATCCATCCTAGGTCCTTATCCTAGTCCATCAAAAACTCCATCTATCCTAGGTCCTTATCCTAGTTCATCAAACCTTCCATCTATCCTTGGTCCTTATCATTCCAACCCTAGCTCATCAACCCTTCCATCCATATTAGGGTCCCACATTTCTCCATCTCCTATTCTTCAAGAACAACAAAGGCACACATCCTTGATTCACTTTCAAAATTCTTCCTTCATTAACTCATCCATCATACCTCCATATCATTCACCTCAATACACTCCTTCCATTGCTCTTGGAAGCAATTTGGATGCCAAATATGAAAAGCTTCTATATCAAAATCCACATGTATCAAAGGATCAACATGTCTCCTCGAAGAGTCATGCAAAAATAAAAGAAAATTTGATCCAAAAATCAAAAAGCAATTTTCAAAGGTCACAAAGGCCCATCAAAGCAAAAAGGAAATTTTCAAAGACCACAAAGGTCCATAAATCAAAAAGAAAAATCTCAAAGGCCACAAAGGCCCACAAAGAAAATATCAAAATCAAAATTCATGTGGATTCCTAAAATTTTCATAGAAGCAATAAAATCTAAATTCGCATCCAAATTTGCTAATCCAAAAGTTTCCTCCAATTTTCCATCTAATAACCTATCACCTTCCAAATCGATTTTTCCTCCATCACTCCACCGCCCTTCAAGGTGTGTGCCAATGTTGATCTTTCCATCCTTTCCATCTATCCATCAACAGGTCTTCCAAACTCCTATCAATTATCCAACATTCACCCCCCATCATTCTTCTTTAATCCAAACTTTTGCATAAGTCCTTAGATTCTTCCATCATATCATTAATCTACCAACATTTAGGATTCTAATTCCCATTGCCATGGTTTATTAGAGGGATATTTGGTTGTGAAATTTGATGCTTAAGTTCTTCCTCCATCTCCCTATCCTCCATATCCTATCTTCCATATTCCTCTTGCACTCTACACTTATGGGCAAGTTTCATCCATCTTATCATTTATGGTCATTATCCTTTCTATGCCCATTCCTTACATTTCCACCTTTGATCTTGACAAGGTTAAGGATCTTCTTGAACATCATACATCTTATCCTATTCACTTCATCCAAATCTTCAATACCATATCCTTTGTCATGCATCTTCTCTTATATTGTGGGGAATCTTGTTTCTTCAATTGGTCATCACATTCCATCTTAAAAAGTCCTTAAAAAATCCATAAAAATCAGAAAAATCTTGAAAAAGTGCAATAAAAATAAGTGGTGAAAACTTGGCAAACAAGCGCTACTTGTGATAAAAATGGGTTCCTTCATTTATTAGTTTATGTCTTTCGGCATCATCCATCCATGTCAATCATCTGTATATATCTTTCATTATCCATATCATGTAGTGGGAAGCTTTAGGTTTCATCATGGCTTGATGAATTTGTACATATCTTTTATCTTTAGGTTGTGTTTACACTGAGGGAAAAACGCAGAAACATACAAGAGAGGGGCAACAAGCTTTCAAAATATCACAAACAGACATAAAACAGTTTGACAAAAAAAAACAAACATTGTCGTATCAAATCGATCACAAACATATTCATGCCAATGAAAATCAATCACAAACATGATCCAAACAACTATCGAAGTGAGAATATCAATAATGATAACTAAAACTTGGATGATCTTAATCTGAATAAATGTTTGAAATACTTTAAGCAAGAATGGAATGGTTGTTTGATTTTCTATCATATCTCTAGAGCAATTCAATGATGTACTGAACTAGAAAAGCAAGGAAGGAGTATGATTTTTCTTTGTCTGCTGTTTGCGAGGAAATCATTAGTACTATGCAAATTGGTCGCGAGACATGCTCTACTATGTATCATGGATGACATTTCGGAATTTGCATGGGAAATGGGTTAACTCTTGTCTGTTTATGCAAGCAATACTCAGGTCATCTCGGTTCAATTATACCTAGATGCTTGTATTAACTTGCTATATCAAAAATCATGAAAGTAATACTCAGGTCATCACTGGTGCTAACATACCCTTTGATGCTTGTATTAACTTTCAACATTTCAATGCTCTATGATGATAAGATGAAAATCTTATGATATGATCAAATGACGTTTCTAACTCTTGATTGTGGCTTCCAAGATGAAAGGATATCAAAATCCTGTTGGGGAAGTTGAATAAATAATCAAAAACTTGTTTGAAAAGATGCACTATTTTGAGATTTGATCCTAGTCTTGAAAAATGATAAGTGTGATCAATGTAATTGTGAGTTTTAGATGATCTTTACTGAATTAATGTATTGAAAACACATCAAGCAAGTTGTAGAATAGTTGTTTTAAGCCCTATGCTAAACAAGAAGTGTATGACCAAAATGTTGTTCAAAAATTGTTTTCACGGGTTTTACACATGATAAGCACTTCAAACAGACTCACTCTTAGTTCTCAAGTAGGTCATCATAGCAATCAACAGCCCACATCTTAAAACTGCGTCGACTCACACAGCCGTGTCACCCCCGAAAGGGCGCCCGTGTTTTTGTCTTTTCCAGGTGTGTACTCAGAGTGACAGAAGTGGATACCAGATCCCCTGAGCAAACAATCCTTGGCAGCTTATATGGTGAGTATCTTGGGGGTAGATTCTTCCCTCCCCTGCACTATGATTAAAATGATGTTCGAAAACTGACTCGGTAAGTTACTATACTAGGTTCGTAGTAAGGGTTTCCGTTCAGTGCGGCAAATGATAGACTCCCTCGAGAGACCTCCCTACCTTTAGAACAAAGGCTTTGGGGATGGTTATCAATGCACACTACCGTCAAAAGAGGGTTTCCCCAATTTTGCTTTAAATTTTAGAGTGGGGTGGAATAGCCTGGCTTTGGCTTGAACCCACTTGAGTCGTTCCTCTTGGGTGAGTAATTTTTCCCACAAGAGCAAAATTTATAATGTCCTTCATGGGCATATACTTATCAAAGATTTCGATAATCAACATCTCCGGTAATTTAAATTTTGAAGCAATGCATAAAACACATCACTCAAAGAGGGGCAAAATGTATACACTTAAAATGTCACATCATATTGTCTGGTAATTAATTAAATATTTTTAATATTTAATTAAAATCTTCGAATTCCATCTGCGTATAAATAAATTTAAATAATTTATTTATATTTCTTCATTCTTTTATTTTGATTAAATAAATAAGTTTATTTAATCATCTTTTCGTATTCATTTCTTAATTAATTAAATAAATATTACGATTTATTTATATTGATTATCATATAATCTTAGTTTGAATATTTTATTCAAATAAAGATTAAAATATTCCTTTCTTCTAAATATATTCTTCTAATATCTATTCATAATTAAATATTCCAAAATATTTAATTAATTCTTCTAAAAAATTTATATTCTTCTAAAGTCATATCATAATTAAATATTCTAAAATATTTAATTAAATCTTTCATAGTATAAAAATCAAAAATCAAATGCAATAAATGAAATTAAATAAATTTATTTATTTAATTTGGGATTTATCTTCAACATCCGGGAAGCAAATTGCCAAAATAGAAAATTAAATTTCTCTATTTCTATGCAGGCTTGTTCCCGTGGGTTGAAGATAGGAATCCATCCTTCTCTCCAACCTCTCAACCTCTCCCATCTTCTTCTCAACTTCTTCATCTTTCACCATTCAAACCTACCAGACAATCTCACAGCCGTAGATTCTTGCCAGCTAGGATTGTGCCTGAAAAAATCTATAAATACAGCTGCCGGGAGCTTCAAATATATAGAAGTTTAAGCAAGTAAACTATAGGAAAATCTCATAGCATCCATAGCATTCATAGAGTACTTTCATAGCATAGATAGTATTAGAATCATAGCAACAGCAATAGAATCATGATATCTCTTATTCACAGCCCCTGTCCATATCTGTATCATCAATCTCATCCTCATCAGCATATAGAATAATAAAGCATTCTCATTTGCATACTCGTTCTACAAGTTGCCATTTGAAGGAAGCCTAGCTTACATAATCTGAGAGCAATAGCTTCAAAAGAATCACTGTAGATAGAGAAAATGGGACGGTTCTGAAGAACACTGGTTTGCTTAATTTTAGTTAGTTTTCTTTAGATTAATGTTTCATTATTGTGTTTTTGTTTTCAATTAGATTAACAATAAACAAACATAACACAATTATGTTTTTGATTAAGATAAGAAAAATTTACAAGGTGTTGTACCCTTAACACAGAGAGCCCAGAGGGCCAAAGAAAGCTAGTTCAAAGTAAGTGAACTAGAAGAGAAACAAACAGAGACAGCTAACCAACAGCTATAGAACAAAAAAACAAGGATTAGACAACCCCAAAACGAAAGGGGACCAATCTAATTCCTTGAACCCAAGGCCGCGAAGAGGCAATGGATTTGGGGAGTCCCTTCTTCTCCCTCAGCACAACTGACCAGGAAGGCTCAAAATCAAAACCACTGAGTGAGGCGAGGGGAGTGGATGCACAACAACCACCCTAGGCGAGGAGTCACCATGTAGCAAGGGAGCTGAAAGTGAAGAAGAGGAGACATGAGCGATCAAAGGAACAGTAGAGTCATTCAACGAAAGACGGGCAGGTTTCGATGACACAATAACAACAGAAGGATCCGCAAAATGGTTGGCCGAAAGAGGAGCCAATAAAGGCTTCGATTCCAAGGGAGCAGCCAAGGGAGGGTTTCCCTCCTTAGAGGAATCATCTAGAGAGGGAGAACCAACTGTGAGATGGTCTGAGAGAGCATTCTTCCACCAAGTACTAGTGCCCTTGCATCGAGCAAGAGGGTAGCCAGAGGCTAGGCGACCAATAGAGAAGCATCTCCTGCACCAAAAAGGGAGCCCCTCTAATGTAATGCTAGAGGAAGAAACCTCTTTCACTTAAATACAATTTACAAAAATAGGGATTCCATCCCTTATGTTCCTTCAATTTTACAAGAGCACTTCTTCATACAATGATTTCACAAAAGCAAATTTAGGGATTTCCAATTACTCTGCCCCAAACATGGCCACAATTGTCTTTTCACCATTTTTGAACTTTAAATTAAACAAAAACAACAACCATAATAATTCTCCCTTTCATCTTATTACCAATCCTTCAATGACCCCTTACATTCCTAGTAGCACTCCTTAGATATTCTGTCAAAAATAACTTTTAGTGCAAACCTCCATTCAAGACTGTGATGGATTTTAGGATACCCCCTTAAGGGGTTCTAAAACATAGAAAAAGATCATCATAGGTTGTTTTAGAAAATAGGTCTCAAACCTAACTATTACCGTTCCAAATTAGGTCTGATTAGGCTTTAATTGCACAAGGGTTTATTAATTCTGATATCTCCAAACTCGAGTTCATTAAATCAACACTCCAAAAAATCTTTGTTAGTCCTGTACATGCTAAATAATCCATCAAAAGTCCTTTTTAATAGGTTCTTTGTCAAACCCTAGGCTATAACCCACTTGGCTGCCCTGTTTTTCTGACTGTGCACAGAATTACAGTCATAGACTTTCATTTTCCACACATTAAACTTAAATATCTAGTCTAAAACTTCCAAAATATAAAAAAAAAGGCTACCAAGATTATTTCCACCAGATACTAGCAGATTTGAATGGATAAAATGGAAGAACCTCAAATTACAATATCTTTGTTTACCCTAACAAGGGTTTTTACCACTCTGCAGAAAATTCTCAATATCTTGCACAAATATAAACCAAATTGCATGAAACAAATTACAAAAGGAAGGTGATTGATTCTACTACCTCTTACAAACAATTAGACACCATTTCTTGCCCATACAGGGTCATACACAACAATAACATGGTGATTTTTTGTGAAATAATGCAAGAAACAGTAACTTTCATTGATCAAAATCTTATTCACAACCACCCACGAGTTACAAAATGCATACACATTTTCCTTTTTAGAGGCATCTTACACATGACTCATCACATTCCAACTGATTTCTAACTACTTCCCATCGTTTAGGCCCACTTGAACTTTCACCTTCCCAATGTTGCTTTTTGCAACTTTTCAATTTTGCATCTTTATATGACAACTTTTACATTTTTTTACAAAATTTGACACAAAACATTAAATATTGACCTCTAAATGTTCATATAAAAATGACCTCTAAGACCTTATTACAAGGTTGAGACACCAAAATTGAAACAAATTTCAGAATTTCCACATGGAGGCATAATTGTGTCATGATGCTCCTGCATCACCCTCATAGTCAAGAAGTTGCTTCCAAGGTCTGTCCTTAACCATCAAAACCACATCACCATGGAGAGGTTTGGAGATGTCCAAATAAATTAAAATACGAGCCACCATAGTATGCCCTAGATCCTGAGATGTAGAATCCACCTTCAAAAAGCTACCAACAACGTTTCCAATAGCTTCAAAGCAAGAATCCTCCCAAAACTAGAGTGGGAGATTCGACAGTCAAACCCAAACAGGTCTAATATTCAAAGGCTCCGTAAGAGAATTGAAAGAGCGAGACCAAGGCCGAATGACTAGTGAATGAAGACCCCACATTTACACACCTTGTCCAGCACTTTGTCACAATCCTATAGGGAAGAAAAAGTTGCAAAGAAAAAACCTCTAGCACTGGGGTAGAGGTCAATCGGTCCCAAAAGAATAGGCTTCTAGGAACTAGAAACCCATTCATGGAGATCAGGAAGGGAGGGCCACAAGCCATTAAACCTGCAAACCACACCATGACGCTCATATAAGTCCTCATTCTCAACAACCTCAGGCCCATAGACCACAACAGGGGAGGTCCGACCACAAGGCAAAGGATGAACCCTAGCCGGGGCCTGGGCACGAGCAACAACAAAGAAGGATTTTTGACTGCCATCAGGAGCAATAGGAGGAGGGCCCCTAGACACACCCTGCACAACACCCACAAATGAAGTAATAAGAGGAGAGGGAGGACACAGATCCTCACAAACCACTAGAATCTTGTCCAAAGGAACGCCACACCCATCCCCACCCATGCTCTGGCCCAAAACCTGCAAAATATCAAGAGGATTAGAGGGAGCCCCGACGCCTAAGGAAGAAAGATCCCCACAAATCACCCGACAACCCTCTCCCAAGCCATGTGACTTTGAGCCATTCAAAACCAGACTCCCACCCAACACTCCAACAAACTTCTTCAACTGTGTCATTTTCCAATACACCCAGGAGTCATCCCACAATAATGGGTTACACTTTTTGGCCAAACTTGACATTGAAATCAACATTTTAAGAGAAAACTTCACTTTCTGACACTTATAGTAGGTAAACTATTAGGAATTTGAAAATGATGTAAACTAGTGATTTGTGAGATTTTGTCTATATATTTTAAATGTATTTTATTTTTTAAAAATTGAAATTAAATTGTAATTTTTTTGTGTCTCCTTTGAATACTAGTTTTTAATAGTAAACAACATTTTTAAAAAGTTGTGTGTACTTCGGCTCGCATAATGTTTTTTCTACAAAGGATAAAATTCTAATTCTTTTGAATTTAGGTTGGTAACACAAGTATCTAGAGCTTTCATTTTTGTTTCATATGAGATTTTGTTGAATATTTTTTTTCTTTTAATTAAGTTTTGAAGTCAAAAATATATGAATTTGAACTTATAGAGTGCACTTCATTTATAACTTTTGGTATGTATTGAAACTCATTTTTTCTTTTTTTGTTAGAATGAGGACATCAATACCTAGTGGATATATATTTTTCAATTTTTTTTCCTCAAATTTACTATTTTTCCACAATGATTTTTCATCGAACTTGACATTAGGTGAAAAACCTATGTACAGTAAAACTAAAATATAAAATATAAAATAAAAACAAAATATATTAAATTTATAGTTGCTGGAAAGCCGCGTTTGCGATCACTACAATCATCCAACTTGGTTTTATCAAGTTGACTCCATTTGCACCTCCTTCCCAAGCTTCGATAGTAAAAAAAATGCATAAATTTTGAAATGGTGGAGGGGAAGGTGAAAAAAGGGGGTTCATTAGAACCCCCCTTCTAATGAAGGGGGTTCGAATGAACCCCCTTATATGGTGCAAAATGGGGTTCATTAGAAGGGAGGGCGGTTCATTAGAAGGGGGGTGGTTCATTCGAACCCCCTTCATTAGAAGGGGTAAACCATTTTAATTTTTTTGATGAGAATTTCTATTTTTTCTTCGTTCGAAAAATTGTAACCCACTATTGTGGGTTTACCCCCGGATAGACACCTTTGACAAGTTCTAAAATCATTGTGTTATTACAAAGTGATAATTTTAATTTTAAGTCTCATGATTTCATCACTATTCCCATTACTCTCCTACTTACACTTATATTTTATTTCACCTCATGATTTTTTTATTTTATAAAATTATTTTAGGATATCTTTTGACGCATGCTATGTTTTGTACCTTATGCTCTTCATTGAATTGAAAAGTTTATTCATAATAATGAATGATATATAGTCATTGCTGATTACAAATTATAGCATTATTTTTAAGTAGTGGATAAATAAGAATATTCTAGTTCCTCCTAATTGATTAATCACACCCACATCATTGTTAGGAAACTATTATCTAAGTTCATCTACTCATTTTAATCTTGAGGATGATTCGGGTTTATTGACTTTATTGCTTCATATGATATGAAACATATAGTGTGACAAATATTATAATGCTCCTCCTTTGTACATGCACCTCAAGTCCACCTCCTTCTCTTTATGGAGATACCACTAAAAATGAAGATGCTAAATTATTCATGGATATAGAGATAGTGCTAAATCTTGTAGTTATTTGTCTTCTTCTCAAATAGCTAAGAAATATGGCAAAGAATTTTATATTCTACAAAAGTTTGAATATAATGGAAGAAGATTACGTATAAAGGGGCAAAGCATCTTAGAACCTATTTAACCATTAAGAAAAGCATGATACATTGGTTTGGGTTATCCTTAATACTAAGGATAAGAATACATTTAAGGTACACAGAAAATAATCTTCCAATCCACTTGTGTATTTAATCGTGGCATACATTTACAGATATTACATTCTCAATTAATTTGTATAGACTTACTAGATTCTATTTCTTTCTTAGATGTATTTACTAATGATGAGGTTTTGGTTAAATTTTTGGATGTTTACAAGGATTTGTTTAAGTATCATTATGATCAAGATTTCCATGGAATCTTGATGTTTGTTCTTATTTACCCAAAAAAATCTCTTTAATTAGATGATTCTCTAAATTTTCTAATAAATTACCTACTAAAGTATATAGACTACTAAAGTATATAGAAATGAGGGATCCCACAATAATGTATTCTATTTTTTTGTTTCAAATTGGACACTCAAAATCAATATTTTGTAACATTTGTTTATTTGTGGCTCGATTATAAAGAACAAACAATCAATATTTCAAATATGATGCAAACTAATAAATTGTGGTATTTTATATGTAGACTAATGTTTTTATTTAAAATAGAAAATTAAAGAATTATTTAGATATCATTTATTTTTATCTTTTCTATTATTTTTTATTTAGTGACCTTATTTCATATTGTATAAATTTCACTACGAATAAAATTTCAATGATTTCTTAGAATTAAAGAATTTGTTGTATTTATATGTAGATTCAAGTTATAATTTTTAAATAAAAATTAAATAATTATTTATATCATTTTTATTTTTTATTTTTCTGTTATTTTTTATTAAGCGATCGTATTCCATATTGTATAGATTTCACTAAAAATAATTGTTTTTACTGATTTCTTGAAATTAGATCATTAACTCTAGTGTCTAGTTTATAGATTTTCTTAGTAATTTTTTTATTATATTTTATTTATTATTAAATTTTGAGTTAGTAATAATAAACATTTTAGACATATATTATTTCATAATGCACTTCTCTTAGTATATATCATTAAAAAAAAAAATTACAACATTTTTGTGTAGTGTAGCATATGTTTAAAATATTTTTGTAGCAATATTTTTTATTTTCCCTAGTGTCTTGAATATAGGCCATTATTTTTTGTAATGAACCTACACTAATTATAAAATTAAAGAATACATAATATTAAAAAAAATATAGTACATTTTATAGTTTTAGAAAGATAATACTAAGGGCTACATACTTACAAAATGACATTTCTAATTGACTTCATTTGTTCCCTTTGATAGCATTTTGATAGGTGTGGAGGATACTCCATTAGAGGTGTTCTATAGAAAGAGATTTTACATAAGGGGATTTTACCTAACCCCTTTAAAAAATATCCTTAGACAAAAATCCTTTAAGCTTATATCATTATTTTTCTTAAAAATATGCGATTTTAGAAAACATAAAAAATGCTCCATAAGTAGTACACACTATTGTGGAATTATCCAACTAATGTATTTATTCATGATACCTTTGATGTTGATTAAATAAATTTACTAAAAAAACTAATTAAAAAATGGTGAATATTTATATAATTTTGAAAGGTATAACATGTTTACCTTTTTATAAGATTAATAATAAGGCAAGCAATTAATTCTACCTCAATTAGTCATTTAGAGGAAGATTCATAGGAGATAAGACTTTATATGGTTATTTAAATGTGTTTCTTATTGTACTCCTTTTATCAAGATGATTCAAGTAATGAATATTTTTTAATGTTAATCATTTATCTCATTCATTATTTATCAATGTTTTTCACTTACAACTCTTAATTTCTTGGGACTCCAAAGACAACTTATTAGGTTTTTATCTAAAATATGATTTGAATTTTTTAGAAGTTAAATAATAAATTATATATTATGTAGCATATTATAGAGGATACAATCACACACCCTACACTTTTAGTCCACCTTTCAAAATTTTGTGTGGATGTTATAAATACAATAGTTTAACACTTAATAAATGACTCTTTTGACACACCAAATGACCCTAGTCCTAAACCATCACTCTATTATGCTAAATCCATTGAATTGAAAATAGGGTTTGGTTCAATTATCTGTCTTTACCTCCCTATACTAGACCTCACTAGTGGTTCCACATGGTGGAAATAATCACTTCTATGATATATTCCCTTTGTTTTAAATTTTAAATCTTTCACTTTCTTAGATTGTCTTTCTAGGAATATGACTATTTCCCATCAACTTGTGTGTCATTAGTCTTGATTTTGTGACTAGGACATATTTTTAGGATATCATCCTAGGTCAATTTGATTATCAAAAGATGACAACTTGCACCTAGATCTATAACATCACCTATAATATTAGTCTCAGAGTAAACTTAGTTTGCTTGGCCTCTATTCCATCAACATCAACATTCTTTATTTTGCAGGTATTTGAAATTCTTATTACATTGGCCGCATATTATGACTTTTGTAAATAATGTCAACATTCTTCCCTTTAACTATAGTAGACACCAAAGGTGTTCATCAACACCACTAGTTTTCTAATATGCAAATGTAAACATAGAAAAACATATTCTACATATCTCAAAGGTGATATTTAGTAGTGGAAGAATTATACGAGAACAAAGTGTCCAAAGATGAAAAAGTGAACACAAACTAATCCCAAACCTTTAAAATATTAGAATTCATGATTTTCTATATACTCTTAATCATTTTAATCTAATACCAAATTCTATTTTTCTATTACAATTTCTCAGCGAATCAAAATCAACAATCAATAGTACATCATAAATGAATAAACTCTCTTTCCCTCTTAACATTTTTTTTTTCAGACATTGAATATCGAAATCTATATCTACATATATTTTTCTCAACTCTTTTAAAAATCCAAGAATTAATTCACTTAAAAATTTATCTTTTTTTTTTTGATAAATAAGGGGCCAAAGCTGAGAAGATTGTATTAAAATTAAAAGTATAAGAGTTTACAAGACTAGAAGATTCAACAGAAGATAAAACTAATAGAATCATGACTTAAACTTCTCCTGCTCTTAGTAACTCCACAAATGAGAATTCTTCAAGCCTCAAATTCATTGGAAGTGTGAACAAACTATCTTCAACCTGCAAAATTAGCTAAGCAAGCATGGATCTTGTAAAGAAGAAGAGGAGGAACAACACAGGTATAGCTAATGTTGAATCACAGTAGGTGACCTGCTCTTGTGATGATGGTGCATCCACCTCATCCTCTGCCTCACCTTTGTCAATTGAAGCCATCATGCATCAGAGAAAGCATCACGATGCTGGGAATAATCAAGTAACATTGTATATAGGAACCATGGACCATTTGAATCCGCAAGATGGCAGCAGGGAAGGAATTTTTAAAGCAGCCATGACAAGAAATAAAGTTATTCCTCAATACACTTCTGCCTTTCCTTCAATGCAAACAGTTTCTCAGCACATGTATGGGGAAGATGAACCCCATAGTGGATTCAAGCAGATCATGGAACTGACTGTCTTTCTGCAACAACCTTCCAACACCAACTGACTATTTATATGGCAACCTTCCAGCACTCTCTAACTGTCTTTCTACGGCATCCTTCCAGCACACTTTGACTGTCTTTCCGTGGCATCCTTTCAGCACTCCTTGACAACAAACTACATGTAAAAAAAGTACTAAAATATTCTACAGAAGATTACTATAAAACAAGTATTAAAGAGTAGTAAGATATTGATCCATCAGTCCATCCAATAGTAAAATACTTTTTGAAGAAAACTGGAACGTGGTCTCCATTATAAAGCCAAATGAGGGCACCACATGAGAAATACATTTTTTCATTGAAATAATACATACAGAGTGAAACCAATTCTGTAATGTGGACCTCTTTGCAAATGGTGTTTGTAGAAGCCATTGTTTCCTTCGCTGCCTTCTTACTTGACTCTCCACTCTTAGAATCATAAATGTCACTCTCCTCTTCCACTCAGATGTCCTTAAAATCCTTATCCACATAAAGCCTTGCTCCTCATGGAGTTATCTGTTTAAGTGTCATCCCATCAGCTCCCATATTTTCCAATGTATCTGCCATTGTATTGCCTTCTCTATAAATATGGTTAATCGTTACATTTTCAAACTTATC
>VDFB02367633.1:0-17910 GCA_007258455.2 Sequoia sempervirens
CACTAGATGCAATGAGTAATAGACTAAACTATAGACTAGAGCTTTCCTATTAAAGAAAGAAGACAAAAAGTATACTCATCAAACAACCTAGTTTCCTACAAAATAACCACATCTTAAGTGGTCCTAAGACATTGTCTTAAGGGGATCAAATAAGTTCTCAAAATTTGGTGAAGTTTCACAAGGAAACCAAATTTAAGAATAATATACAAGTGATATATAGTTAAAACCAGCTTGGTTTCCTACAAAATAACCACATCTATAAGGGAAAATATGAGGAATTTAAAAACCACCTTCCTCTGGTTAGTGGTGTTAAGGCCTCAAATATTTCAAGAGAGGCTTCTCATGGAAGGGGAGGATGAACCTTCCCTCTCCATAGTGTCAATAAGAGTCCATGCTAGCTTATATGCACTTGCATTAATATCTTGTTATGTCTAAAAATTAAGGCATTATATTTCACATTTCCTTCCACTCTTTTTATTCATAGACTTTGAAGACGATTAGGGAAGGAATATAAATTAGCAATACTAATAATGGATTCAATAACCATTTTAAGAACTAGCTCTAACAACTTGTAAAGACACATTTTTATTTTCCCTAAATATAGGAATTTCTATAAATTCAAGGGTAGACCATAGATACTATCCTAAATTGTCAAAAGTAGGTTAATTTATAGTTTTGTGATTAATTCCTCAATCATAGAAGTTGTCTAAGGAAATGGACAATCTATTGATAAATTAAAAAATATCCATAAACTAATGTTCTTATATATGTGATGAATCAATATCTAATAGCTACCAAATTTTGTAATTATGTACTTTAATTTTTTTATTCTATCATGTCTCAAAAAATTTCTTGCATTTAATAATGTTAGGTTGTTTTAATAATTATGGAAAATGGAATTTATCAGTTTCATTTGCAATAAAATTGAGATTTCAATGTCATTTGAAATGTATGTATAATCATATGATTGAATAGGAAAGATTAATATTTTGATATGAAATAGAATCGTTCATTTCAAGCATTGGGTAGATTGGTTACTAATGAAACTATGTAAGTGCAAGTGTGTGAACGTAGGAAAAAGTTGAAGACTAAGAAAATGGTTTAGGTAGGAATACTTAGCTGATGGCAAAGAGTAAGCAAGGATTATAATCTAGAACATGCACACACCACTAAGAAAAATAGCATTTGCATTTAGCGAATCAATTTGGTAGTATGATTTTTTCTTGTGCAAAATGTGTAAATGACTAATTAGATAAGCTTGTGGAAAAAAAATAATGAAACATATGCTTTACCATCTTCATTTGATGAAATTCCTCATAATAGTGAATGGTGTTGAAAATATAGATGTATGAGCTGAATTTACTGCTCTTAAATAGAACCATGAGTACATTTAAATGGATGTGTTAATATATGTATTTAGAACTACATATATGAAATTTTTCTTCATTCAAAACTGAAATTTTTGATATGGAAATTCAAATATGAGAACACAAAATTAATTGACCACCCTTAACATAATTGTCACCATCATGAAAGAAATTTTATGCCATTTTGGCATGGAGGTGTGTGTGGCTATGGATGAGGAGGTGAGGTGGAGTTAAGCACACTCCCTCCCATTTTTGAAAGATATTGAATCTAGGTCATAATGTGGTCTAGGAAAAAGGAGTGGAACCCTGAGCAAAAAGAGAAAGAGATATTGGGTGAAAAAGGCCAAGAAGGAAGGGTGAACTATGAAGTTGTTTCATTATCAAACAAGGAAAAAATCACCAATTACATACAGTAGCAAGAGGTATCTTGTACTTTTATGTTGGTGCTTATGATTTTTCCTCCACTATAATAGAATTTTATTTTCTTTCTTGCTATCAAATCGTCTCAAATGATAGAGCATCCAATGCATTGAATACATCATTTGCATAATTGATATATAACTATCAATGGAAACCATGTATTGATTCTTATTTTAATATGTAATCTAAACCCCAAATGTTTCTTTCATCACTGTGTTTGGTGGGTGAAACCACCAACCCCTACTTTGTATCTTTTATCCATGCAGTAGTTTGATCTAGTCAAACTTGATCATACCCAGTAGGGTCATGTTGCATGCTACCACTTTGTAGTAGACATTACTGATGAAATGATTACTTTTTTAATGTTTTCTAATGTTGAGAGGACCCATTGTGTTTAAATGAAAACCCATATTGGAGGTCACTTTGTTATAACAAAAATCTAGGTAGTATGTTTGGCCTAAGAGTCACGTAGAGACGAATCTATGTTATAGAGGCCAAGAAATGATAATAGCTATAATCACTATAAATTGGTGATCATATTTATTTATGTGATAATCTAATGATCATTATCTATGTTCATCCCAATTGACTATTGAAGAATGATTCCTATTGTTTTGTGCATTTGTTTTGAATAACTAATGTGATTTTTCTATAATGAATGATACCATTTTTGCTATTGTTTTGAAATATCTCCATACTGTTGTTGAAGTGTTTACCCATTATTTTATTTAGAATGGATGAAAAATCCATTGATCAAGTATTAAACTTGATGGCAAAGATTAGGTATTGGTTCACTAGGAAAAATGATTTACATCATTCCTGGCCTTAACTCCCTAATGGGTGATTTCCTATTGTCCCAATGAACAATGATGTGGAATGAATGATAATAATCTATTATACAGAGTACTAAGAATGATTATAATATGTAACATGTTTCCCTAGCTATGGCCAATGTATGGGGCCATGATAGTTTGCAGGTTAAATGCAATTCTTTAGATGCATTTTGAATTTCTCCTTACATTGTTATGATGAGTATGTGTATGTATATTTACATAAACAGATAATATATATATATACACATACACAATAATTAATTGAATTTTTTATCATCAATGATGGATGATAAACTTACTCCATTCACTTTTGTTTTTGGTTCCTTTGTCATAATCAAATTCCCATCAAATGGTGTTATGGAATCAATATAAAGGAACGAACTATCAGTTGATAGCTCAAGTATCAACCCATTTCTATGAGCATGTATTATTTGGATAATGAGAACCAAATGATGTTTTCTTGTTGTCTTGATCTTTAACATGATAGAAAAATAAGATAAATCTAAATGACTAAAATTTCATTTTATGTAATTGGAAATACTGATTTAGAAGAATGAAATGAGTCTAGAAATATGAAATTCTCTAAGATAGCCTTTGGTCAAAATAGAAAAAAACTCTTAACAGTGAACCAAGAGAGTGGAAAACCTAGTTTTTGAACCAATACAATATTTCTTGATTGAATGTTATGTAACTAGGATTTAAAACACTAGATCCTATGAAAGGACTTGATTGAACATATAACAACTTTGGTGATTGAATATATTTTGTTCTATGTAAGCACCCTTGTGATATTCTGTAAATTCAATTAAATCTCATTATGTTTTCAATGAAAAGTTGACATCTTGAACAGTGAAAATTTGTATGTGATGGAACTTTTTTCTTTGGTATGTGCAAGATGATCATGGAAAAAACAGAGCGCAGTAGTGGAAAATTCAAAATCAGTCGGACAACTTGACGCAAAAATTTGAATAAGTTATCTATATTATTTCAAAAATATGTAAGAATAGAATCTATAGCAAATTGAATGTAGTTTCTAAACCATTAGGTTTATTTAAAGAAAAAAAATATCTATTTGGTGAAAATTTGAAATTTCAATGCGGTAGTACTTAAATTTCAAGGATAAAATAAGAAGTAGGTGTCTATCTAACCACCCTAACCACAATAAAATGATAATATTTTTTTATAATATTTTAGATATAAGTGAGAGGACTCATGTCGATGTGATGCATAATTTTTTGTAGGTTTTTCCAAGTAGATAATTAATTATGATTTTTATTACAAATTTTTAAAAAAATATAAAACTCATATATCTAACCTCCTTAACTTTGGTGAATTTGTGAAATTATTTTAGTTTTTAATCCTATATTATGTGAAACATAAAATTTGACTCATGTTTTGAATTCAAAAATATGATACAGAAACCATAGTGTTTTTTCTGAATTGGCTATCAATAAGGACTTTGGTCATAATTCAAATAGAAAATGAATAGTAATTGTTTATTTAAGTTAAGTAGGCATAATTTTATATTGAACGGAAAGCTAAGAATCTCCTTTAAAACCCTTTTCATTTCATCAATTTAGGTAAAAAGCCAAGGTAAAATCAGGCCACATACCCATCATATAACCACACTTTCTAGCCCATCATGATCCTCCTGCACATGTACCCTTTTTAAAGAGTGTTTTACACTCATTTATTTTATAGAAGGTCATATATGTGTACATGCATAAATATTCCATTTATGCATTACACATACATGCGATATACCTTCTTTTAAGATTATATTATTTTCTTATCTAAAATGTTGACTTCATTCCAAGTAAGATGGATTTAAGGTAGAAATGGAAATATGAATTAAACTAATGCATGTTTTGTGACAATTTCATGTTATTTCTAATTAAGAACATGTATTATGTTTAAAATCGGATTGCTTGAATGCCAATTCTAGTTAGAATCTTGCATCTACATGTAAAGTAGAGATAGTCAAATGAACTAGATGTAGACTATGATCTATATAGATTGATTCAGGAAAGATTGACTAGGAAAAAATGTTGAGGCTAGATTTATTGTTTGTAAATTGGAAAACATAGGTATGGTGTGTTATCTTATGTTGTGGGAGGTTATCTTCTAGGATGGGTGCTAAAAATGGGTTAATAGAGAGATTGGTTTTTCTTTTCAAAAATCCTTTTTTTAGATGTATACAACAATGCTTGGCCAAATATTTGTAGTTCATCATGTTGAATGGTCTAACTTTTATGATGTAATCTCTCTATCATTTCCTTGCATAGATCTTGCATGTTCTAAACATAGATAGAAATATATGTAGATGTTTTGCATGCACTAGATTCTACCTTACATATTGTCTCTTGCTAAGTATTCAATGTAGGATCAGACATTCTCTGAGTTAGGAAGAATACCAAGGAAGCATAGTTTTGTGGTTGGGAAAAAACATTCCTGAACCATTTTCTCATCCATCGGATGTGGTGAGAGATGTGGAGGATCACATGGAATCCCATATTCATGATCTTGTATTATGTATATAATGATGTAAATTGAGTTGACTAAGTGGCAAGATGGCACAAGTCAAACTTTGTAATTTGTAAAATTGACATTTTGAAATGAATATCAAATATTATTTTTACATGAGATGCTATGATGGAAAATACCTAATTGAATATGTCTTTAATTTTTATTATTTATAAATTCTTGTTTTAGTTTAGTTTTTTTATTCACATATAATACATTACATATTCCTTTTCAAAATACTTATTTAATTCAATGCATTCATTTATTTATCATTCCCCATGTCATAATGTATTTGTCATATAGGATAAATTTTGAGTATTTATGTTATTTATTAACTATCTACATATATATGTAAACAAGATTTTCTTCTCCATCTAAGGGTAGTAGAGGGTTGTTTATTATCTTTTGCAATATATAAGAAAACTATACATATCATAT
This sequence comes from Sequoia sempervirens, assembly GCA_007258455.2. Taxonomy (NCBI): domain Eukaryota; kingdom Viridiplantae; phylum Streptophyta; class Pinopsida; order Cupressales; family Cupressaceae; genus Sequoia; species Sequoia sempervirens. Next base: position 5,582 of record VDFB02367633.1, read on the forward strand.
TAGCTTTTGAAAATAAATAGTGAAGTAAGATTTATAGAAAAAATATTAGATAGTTGAGGTGGATTATCAAATTTTATTTCTAATTGAATGTGACCCAAAAATATATTTTTAGGTCAAGTTAGTTACTGCAAAGCTTGTTATATTTTAACTTCCTACTCTACTTTCCCCTAATAAATGGTGTAAGGTATTTAGAAAGAAATCATTTTGGAAGTCTTTTATGTTTCAAAATGCAACTAACATTTAGTTATATCACGAGTAGCTCAACCAATAAGAAATTTATAGAACATTACAACCTTTTGATAACCATTTAAAATATTAGTATAGTAAACACATAGAGTTGAGAAAGATAGTGCTTTGTGATTTACCATGTATTTAGTTTGACATTGATGTAAAAAAAATAGGTAAAGATAGATGCACTATCTTGCACTTCACCAAATTTTGTCCTCTTAATCCATCAAATGTTTTTTCCTTGCACATTACTTCACAGATCCCCTTAAGCCTTCCTATTACCCTAAACCCTAAACCCTAAAGCCATAATTTTTTCCTAGGACCTGGTAAAGCCACATATCCTCTTAAAAATATACTTAGGACCCCTTAAGCCATCATATGTTATTAATTACCTCCTAAATGTACACTTTTAATTTAAAATAATATATATTTAACTTAATGAAATTTGGTTTCCTTGGGAAACTTCAGCAAATTTTATTCCTTAAGCCATCATTTTTTCCTAGGACCTTAATTCATATATCCTCTTAAGCCATCCTATGAGGACCCCTTAAGCCATAAAAATTTCTCCTGATTTAATGTAATTTTTAATGAGATTTCACATCACATTAATTTTTTTTTTTCATTTACATGTCTTAGACATAAATGAGCCTTACACAGTTTTTCATTTGTATTCAATTAGGTCATCTATATTGAATTTCTTAAGGGGATTTTTAAACATGCATCTTACATTTTGAAATTGTATGTATGATCAAGTTGAATGATGTATGCATGTGTACGTACATGTATCCTAGATTTAAACTCTCATGTACACTATAAATTTAACTATTTCTTGTAATTTTCTACTTGCTTGTTAACTTTGTATAATGTAATGCAAGTTCACTCATATCGATCATGGATCAATTTGATATTGATAATATCCTAAATCCACCTCCTCAACCCCCTTCACCTCCACACCCTCCATCTCCAACCCCTCCACCCCCACCTCCACCACCTAGATCCGATGAGGCTTTCTTACAAGAACAGATCAATGATAATGTTAGTTCCATTCAATATCAAATCAATGCTATTCAATGTCTTCTTGAACTTGTTGAAATTCTTCTTGAAAACTAGTAGAAGCCAAATATTTAGCCATTTTTTTCCAATTATGTAGATTTAATTTATTTATTTTACCACTGATTAGAAATTACCTAAATTCACTTGCACATATATATGCCCATAAATATAAATAATATTATTTACACATTACCCATTGAACATTTAATGCTATAGATGATCCCACTATACCTAAGAAAAATGAACCTTTCTAAAGATTAAATCCCACCCTCAATAGCCCTACATTTAACATCATGAGTTAGGTCATAATTTTACCCTCTTGGATATAAACCATAAACCATAAACAAAAAAAATACAATAACCATAAATAAAACCTATATACTATAAATTAGGAAAGCCTTGTACCATACATCATAATTGAATCAAACTTCCTTGAAACCTAAAAGTCAACCAAGTCACAAACTTAATGTATATTAGAAATTCCAAACCCATGAGGATTCAAAATTAATAAATTGATGATATAACATTTGTATTCAAAGGGTACTAGTAAGAATCCTCGATTACATTAAAGTAACCCTATGAAGTATAAAAATGTGGTGACCTTAAGTTTAACTTCCAAAACCTAAGGTCTCTTCCATCATTTATATGATTTTGTTAGGATGAAAATGAACAAGGTGCATAGATTGGCTTTCAACTTTCAAGGTGAGTCAATCAGGCCTGGATCTACGTTACCTATACATAATAACCCCATCATAATAGCCCAAGGAAAAAATAACCCAAGGTCATAATAACCCCTAGACAAAATAACCTGTGGTCAAAATAACCCATGGATAGAATAACCCGTGTTGAAAATTTGAATAATAAATATTTATAGCAACATACATGTAATTTATAAATTTTGTTTTCCTTTGTCTATATTCTTACGGGGATATATTTTCCATGGGTTATTTTGGCTTGGGTTATTTTTTCCTGGGGTTATTGTTACAGAATTATTCTGTCTAGGGTTATTTGGTTAGGTTATTATGTCCTACAATATGGATCTACATCTTTTTGAGTCTTAGGTATGAATTTGAATTGATTTGGAGTGATTTCCCTAATTAGACTATATGACCTAGTATGATAAATACAAAACCCTAAAGATAAAAAAAATGGAAACAATGATTTACAAGTGGATACATAAAGTGCAGACTGATGTGTACCTATCATCAAAAGCTAATTCTAAGTGTTGTAGCAAGATTGGGTCACCTTGAGGTGAATGGGTCCTTGATGAGTGGTCTTGAAACTATTTTTGCAGTCCTCTAGTGTTGGATCTATGTTTTTGATTGTAGGTTATAAACTTGTCAGAATATTGTCAAAAAAATCTATAATTGAGTTTTTGTAGCTTGAAAAATTTCATGACAACAAAGGAAACAATGAAAATGGATATTCAAACTCTGTTCAATCCTCTTTAAACTTTCAACCTAAACATTCAAAAGAAGGAAGATGTTGTTCTATATAGGGGCTTACCTCAGTCAAACCCTGTGTAAGTACTTCCACTTCCACAATGGAAAAATGTCAATGATAAAGATTGAAAGGAAGAAAATGATGAATAAAAAAGTGTTGTAACTCACCACCCTTGCCCTGGCTTCCTTGAAGGATTGCCGTGATACACATCTCTTCAAGGATTTGTATCTTTCTTTCTTGAATACTTGAATGCTTTGGAGACCTACAAAAGGATGTTAGCCTTCACTAAATAATGGTAACATGAATACACAAAAACCTTGACAAGATGTTAGATCTTGAATTGTTGTAATAAATTTTGATAATGTTGCTCTTCAATTACTAAATAATGCTCTTGATTATAATTTTGCTAATATATTTTAGCTTAGTGCTTGTTAGATTTAAAATGATAAAATGATCAATATTTATAGGTGTTTATCTGACTTCCCAAAAATTATATCCTAAAAGTTGACACTTCATAAGTTGAATTTTGGATGTTAAAATGCCACCAACAAAATATTTAAATTTAATTCTTGGCTAAGGAGGGGGATCCATTTTCCCATGGGTGAATGGGTCCTAGCCCAAATGTCCAGGAAACTCAAATTCGAGAGAAAAACAACAATTTTTTGTATTTATTTAATGATTTTCTTCCATTAGAAATGTTAAAAATTAGGCTTTGAAATGCATAATTTGGATAAGCTTAATTAAAATTCCAATAAATTAGGGGGAAAAAACACAATGTGAAATTTTTAAGGTATATAATTTTCTATACTACATTTAGCCCCCACTTTAGTGAGAGTATGAACCTATGGTCAAACTCACACTAAAGTAAATAAATATATGTCAAGAGGGGTTCAATTATCCAAATGTTGAAAATATAGGATGAAAATGTTGGCATATGGATTCTAGTGTTGTCATTGATGGAAACCTAAGTCATTATTCTAGTCCGCAAATCAGGATTTGTTCATACCGACAGGAAGAGTAAAGAACAAAGTATTAGCCGAAGAGATAATGAAGAACAGGGTATTTAGTTAGTATGTTTATTCTGTATGCTTCACTAGATTATAATTTTGAGTTGTGGATCTTGGGAAAGGTTTTTAAGTATCTATATTATCTTATTATTAAGTTTTGTGATGTCACATTAATCAGTGTATAAGTTAGGAGGTCCGGTAGGATGGTTTTTTGTCTATTAACTCACGGTGGCCAACTTAGTGAATATGGCATGTCGTGGATATTCAAGGTATAATTAATTAAGGTATCTTATGCTTGAATTTTTTTTTTTGGGTCCTAGCTATGTCATGGCTGACTTTGATGGGTATGCATTAAATATTAAATATGGATTGAGCTGACTATTGGAAAATATTTTTTGAAGCCGACATGAAGCAACTAAATCTTTGATAGCAGATATATATAAGACATTAGTTAATTCATTGTAAATGAGTGTAGGTGAGTGTGCAAAGTATATTTCACATGTCATAATGGTTTTCAAGTGATTTGGAATAGTTTTATTTGTGTAGAAGAGGATTTTTGTGAATTCAATTAAGGAAGAGTAGAGAAAAGTGCAAAATTAGATAGAAGGTCTCGAATCTAATCTATGAGCCTCACCGGAATTGAAACCAAGCATTTGTAGATGCTAATTTCTTAATTCAACTATTTTTTGTAATCTAAATATGTTGTAAGGTAGTGAGCCTTTCTAATTTTGAGCAGTGTGCTCTAGGCAGTGTCCCTGAATGCATGCCCATATTCCCCTTTTTTCTTCATACTTTTAACATAGTATAAATTTTGGATTAACCTCCACCGTGGTTTTTCCCCTAGTAGGGTTTCCACGTAAAAGTATTTGTGTTATGGTTTTTTGATTGTTTCATTCATGTTATTGCATCTTTACTATTGTTTAAATGTAAATGGTTTAAGATCTGGATTGTACATAAAATATTGTTGAACACTAATTCACCCCCCCTCTTAGTGTTCCTTGAGTCCAACAATTGGTATCAAAGCAAGGTTCCTCTACAGAAGTTTAACAGCTTGAGGTGGATCATGGCATGTAATGAACTCTGGTGGTCTTTAACAAAACATTTTGGTGGCACTTGATGATCTTGATCAGTCTAAAGCAGAAGTCCTGGAATTAAAAGAAAATCTTGAGGATGCTGAAAAAATCATTCAATCATTAAAGGATAAAATTAACAAGTCAAGAGAAAAGAGGAAGGAACTATGTGATCATTTGAAGCAAAAAGAAAGTAAATTCTTGGAATATGTTCACCCAAATCAGACCCTAAAAGAAATAACTAAAGAATGTAAAAAGCTTGCTAAAGAGAATGCTACTCTAAAGCTTTTGATGGAATCTATGGTGATGAAGCTAACTAAGGAGATTGAAGAAAGGAAGAAGAATAAGGAGAATCTGGACCACTCCTTACAAGAAAGATCTTAAGAATGTAGCAAAGTTAATAATGGATTCATTCAGCTGGGGATTGAACTGTAACAATCTAGAAATAATTTAAACAAGTGCTTGAAAGACAGATAGTTATTATCAGAGAAGAACTCACTACTGCAAATGAATACAAGGAGAAGTTTAGGATCAGTTCTACTAAGCTTGATGAGATTAAAAAATGACAAAAGGATGAAAATTATGAGCAAGGTCTTGGATATGAGAAGGGAGAAAGCTCTGGATTTGAACATAAGGATTCCAGATAAAGAAATCATATGAACAAAAGAAGAAGTTATATGGTAGGACAAACAAATGCTCAAAATTTTAATGGTCACTACCTTGCTTGTAATAAATTTGGTCATATGGCTTCTCAATGTAGAAGTAAAATAAATTTAAGTAGTCCATCATTTCCTGGTTAGTGTTTTATTTGTAATAATTTTGGTCATAAGTTAATTGAATGCAAAAGTATGTCTATTAGTGTAAGGAATGTTAAATGCTACACCTGTGGAAGATTTGGGCATATTGCTAATCAATGCAGATCAAGAGGAAATCAATGGAATGAATGGTCTATACAAAGAAGTCCTATGTATTACAATTGCAATAGATTGGTCACATTACAAGATTATGTGAGAACAAAAACATGGATATAAGAGCCCTGGTATAAAAAGGTAGAATTTCACAGAAAGATGATAAAAGAAAAGGGAAAGTGATTATGGAAGAAATAAGAGATCAAATGAAGAAAACATGGGTAAGGAAGAGTGAGTTTGATGGAGGAAATAAGCCCACACCATAATCTACTTCTGGTAATTCCTCCAAAAATTGATCTTAGGCCATTTGCCTAGGGGAATTTTTTCAAGAAAATCCTTTGTCCCCTTGGCGGTTGTTGGCACTAGAATGTACGAAATTGTCAATAGTTGTGCTAATAGTTTACAAATGTATTGGTGATCACTTGTGCATAAATTTGAGAAGTAGAAGGTCTATAGATGAATCCTTCTTTTGTTGTGTAAGAAAATAGAGTATCCAGAACACCTAGGGAAAAACATTTAATGCAGTAAAAGGATTAGATGTGTGAGATATAAAAGGGCATTTGCAACACTCATTTGTCACCTTGCATTGAATAATATAAGGAGATCATATGCAACAAAATTTCAAAGGAGTAAAGTCAATTTGATGATGAATTCATCAGGTATTTCAGTTGCTTGTATAATACTCACTCAATTTGGTGCCTAGTAGAAACTTGTTTGGTACAAAAAGGAAAATGAAGCAAATAAAAGGAATGGTGAATTTATATGAATATAGCAGTGAGAAGATTAGGGATGTGAGAAATATGTTGCTAGTCAATGAATTGAAATGGCTTGAAAGTGTGAAATACAAAAGTTTGGAAATTTGGAGTTGGAGACTTGTGAGATCTCTATGTTGGATCTTCTAACTAGACCGCGTGGTAAGGGCTTCATTCTTTGTGTTTTTTTCTCCTTGCAAAAGAGAAATAATTTATGCACTTATGAATAACATAAAGCAATGAAAACATTTTATTTTTTCCTATGCATATACAAGTTTGAGTTCTTTGATATAGAATGGACATTGTGCTTTGATTCTTTTTCTTAAGAAACCCTAGCTTTTATTTTGGATTTTATCCTGTTTTGAAGCAGGTCGTGGTCTATTCTTCTCATTTCCTTCTACTCTTGACCCTTGAGAAATTTTTGTTGTTTCACCCTTTTTTGTGTTACTCTTTCCATTTCATGATCTCTTTACTTCCCTCTCATAGTATTCCTATCAATGCTTTCCATGCTAACTAATTCTATTCTATGGGAACATATAAGAGGAGAAAAACCTCATCTCTTGACTCCACATCCATGTGTATTCTGGATGCTCCCTAAATCATCAGGATTCTTGAGATTCAATGCACATTCTTCCTTGATGAATACACTATATCATATGCACCGAAATCTACATTTAAATTAAACGCAACCTTCATGATTTTCCAATATCTGAAATTTATGCTTCCAATTTATATTGTTTTTATGATTTCTAGTCAACTCCTTTATTTCAAAAAATTTACATTCTATAGTTTGTATTTCCCACATAGTTGTCCACAATGCAACATAGTATCTTCCTTATTTCCTTAGGTATAAGCATTTATAGACTATTTCCCATTATGAAAAACATAGTCCATTGCTCTATAAGGTAGAATTGTGAGGAAACAGTATATCATCTTCATTAAGAAGATAATCTTGACCTCTAGTCATACCTCCAACAACATAGTCATTGGATTCTCTCAATTTTCTAATACTCATACCAAGTCTCAAAAGGCATACAAGAAATTATCCCTTTGGTAGGAAATCTTCCCCAAACTCTACATTTACATGAAACACAATATTCAATACTATCCTTTTAAATGGCTACTGTGTTTTATGACTATTTTTGTCATCTCGTGATCATACATTTTGCACTGTACTATCACTTCCTTTGTTTCCTTAGCAAGGATTACTTCCCTTTAGTGATTACTACCATTTATCATGCTAAGGAATGTCTTCCTACATGCTATTGCCACCTTCCTTGCATTAGGATTGTCTTATCTATTCTCATAAACCTGTCATACTTCCACCCTGCAACTTTGGTGAATGTTGACTATATTTTATATCATGTTGTTGTCTCATTGAACTTGATTGTTCATTTCATGATAATTACTGACTTAGAATGCATGTATGCACAAAATTTTAAAAAAATGGAAGTATTCACACACATTAAAGTCTGTTGTTCCACTATCCAATCATGGTGGTTTCCTTCTCTTATTGGGTTCCAATTGAACAAATATTTTTTCATTTATAATATTGATGTCAACCAACTCCCCATTGTATGTGAGAAGATATATGATCAAAGTTCATAAATCTAATTCTTGTACACTCTCATCCCTCTCAAAAAATAGGGTGGCATGTTGGGATCAACCCTTGTGGGAGCCTATTTTACTCCATATGCTATGATGTTAAATGAAATAATCCAACAATGAAAATTTCACCTATACCTGCACAATGAAAAAACATGTTAGATAAAACAATCAAGCTCATAATTCAATGGATTTTGATAATGATCTTATGCTTTTCCTTGATATATGTGATTTTTCAAAACTATTTTAATGCCTTATAAGAGTAGACTATATATTTGTTGATGTAGTATATGTAGAGAATATGGGTCCTAAGCTCTAACATGACTTTTCTCATCTTTTGCAAGCATTTCAAGAAATAGTAGGTCAAATTTTGAATCAACCAATGAAAGGGACTAAAGCAAGGATGCAATAGCTCAACTTGGGGTTCATCATTCAGGAAATGATGGATCCCTACTCCTTGCATATGCTTTTTCTTTTCCACTTCTTCAAATGTATAGCTTTCATCTTATATTGTATTGAAATAGTTATTCCCACGACTCTTGTGAGACACCATACATCTTCAATTATCAATAAAAGACAACATTTATGCAAAACTTGTGAAATATTTTCTCTTGTATACATTTGCATAATGAACTGCAATTCACTTGATAATATTCTTGTGCATATGAATGGAACTTTAACAAAAAATAGTGTGTACCCTTTATCTTTAGTTTGCAAATGTTATCCTAAATCTACCTGATTGAGCTAAAAGAAAAATTAGGCAAAATTTTGGTGACATATTAGGGATGTTTTCCTATTAAACAAATAGGATCAGTAGCCTTGCATATCCATTGGGCATAGGAGTCCATTCATGATTTTTTGCAACTTAGAAAACTTTTTGTATCTCAACTTTCATGATCTATATAGTAGAAAAACTAAACAAGAAACAACTACCATGGATCTATTTAGGATAGAGCTAAAAAACACGTGCATATGCACTTAAAGGAAAAAAAAAAAACTAAACTAAAAAGAATGTGTCTTGAGCACTTATTAACTGAAAACTACCCTACCCTACACTACCCAACAATGGTAGTTTTTAGACATAACCATTAACTAGTATATGGAAATAAATGCCCCTTCTAATAAACATAGGATCCTTTTCAATGTGATTTATTATTGATAAGATATGATCCATACAAACATACTGAAATATTTTTGAAATGCTGAAAAGACCGCTTTCGCTCTGGGCGATTTCGTGACGCCGGTGTTGGTTCAATGACTACCTGTTTTGCGACACTGCGGACCGACTGGCGGCATAAACGCTCGCATTTGGGCCATTAACTTGCAGCCAGTGCTGGGACAGCTGACGCTGCTTTACTTCACAACCGGGCGTTTACATTGCGTTGGCGAAAGACTGGCTTCGATGCTCTTTCCGATATCGCTGTGCGGCGGCCTTAGGCTGGAACTCTTCATACGACCATTTACTATTTTGCTTTTCAGGCTTTGAACGACTTTGGGACGCTCGCGTTACGGCAGCTTCAACCAGGGTTTGCCGCTCTTTGGGAATAAAGGGTCAAGGTCATCCCAAAATGAATCCTCCTCACACTCTTCATGAGATTTTGATGAAGGACTATTTTCTACCTCATAACAAATCTTAGCCAACTATGTAGGCTCCACGAAAGGATTACTTTCACACTCCTCTACTTGATCCAAGACCCCATTGTATTATTGCTTATATTTAACTAGCAACTCCTCATATTGTTGAGCATCTTTTGATCATTCTAAAAATTTTGTTGGTTAAATCAGAATTACACCTTCTTAATCATTTTCAATAAAAGGGTATGTGCAAGATCATGATGGGCCAAAAAGTGACAATATAATGGGTATGTGTAGGGTATGTGGCCGACGACTTTTTTTGTACCCAAAATTGATGAAACGAAAAGAGTTTTTAAAGGAGATTCTTAGCTTTCCACCAATATAAATTATGATTTACTTTGAATTTAATATATAATTATTATTCATTTTCTATTTGAATTACAATTAAAGTCTTGATTGATAGGCTAATTGAAAAACATCTATAGCTTTCAAATGGTATCACATTTTTTGAATTTAAAACATGTGTCACATTCTATGCTTCACATACTATAGGATTAAAAAAAAACATTGAATTTCATGAAGTTTTGACCAAGTTAAGGTGGTCAAACATACAAGTTTTTATATTTTTTAAAAGTTACAATAAAAATTACATAATTAATTATTTTTTTGAAATTTTTTTACAAAAAATATGCATCACATCCGAACATGAGTCCTCTACTTATATCTAAAATCTTATATAAAAATATTATCATTTTATTGTGGTTAGCGTGGTCAGACAGACGCCTACTTAGTTTTTCCTTGAAATTTAAGTACTACTATATTGAACTTTCTAATTCTCACCAAATAGATTTTTATTTTTTAAATAAACCAAATAGTTTAGAAACTACATTCAATTTGCTAGAGATTCTATTCTTAAATATTTTTGAAATAATATAGATAACTTATTCAATTTTTTACGTCAACTTTCTTAACTCTGATTTTTATGATTTTTTCGCCACTTAAGGGCCTATTTTTTCCATGATGATCCTACACATACCCAAAACCAAAAAGATCATTAGCTAAAACATTTAAAGACTCCTCTTGAAAGGTCTTCTCCTATTTAATCTTTTACTTCCCTAATTGGTAATACTCTATAGCTAAATGCAGTAGATTTATCTTTCTCATCTTCTCCATGATGAGTGAGCTATCTTGATCAATGGGCTACTTTGTAACTACACTAGGTTGTACCTAATTACTTTCCTCAACTTGCAAAGGATGAAGACTTGTGAAACTTAGAATTTCAAGATTAAGAGGATGTTTTTAAGAGTTAATAACTTTGTCTTTCTTGAAACTTGGAATCTCAACTATAGGAGGGTTAGGAGGCTCATTTTGTTTAAAACTTGGGATTTTATAATTATGAACCTCCTCTTGAATAGGCTAATCCAAAATGACAAGAGTTTCTTGAACTTGATGCCTATTTGTTTGAGCGAGAAAATGCCTTGTTTTCTCCTCTTTTGCAACTAACTCACTCTCAGGTTGATATTCAAACTATATCATTTGTGCCTCCAACTCCTTATCATGAAGATGTGCCTAATAATATAACTTGTTTTGCTACAAATCAAGCTCTTATTGTCTTTTGACCTCATCCAACTGCTTTTTGAAGTCTAGAAATGTGTTTTTGACATTACTAATCTCAAATCTATCAACAAATTGGTGTTGAATTTGACTGTATGTAGGTTTATATAGATGTTGAGTAGGGGTGGGTGGGTCTTAATCATACTGTGCATGTTTTCTTTGTAAATCAAATGAATTAGGGGTAAAACCAACATAATGATTAGCTTGATAAAACTATAAAGAGGGTATATGAGTAGGATTTTCATGATATGATGGATGTTATGATATTATCATCAAACATAGACATTCTTGTTCATTCAAAAGTTGGAAAAAATTAAAAAATTAGAGTCTTTAAAAATATATTAGTGCTTGATCATACTAAGACTAGAAAAATGCTTCTAAGAGTTGTCAGATGTGTTGATTCATACCTCCAAAGGCTAAAATCATTGATATATAAACCAAACATCAGTGATTGTGAGAAAAAATTGGATTGCAACAGCCCAATCAATCCCACCAGGTGTGCCATAAATTGTTAACATGTAGGATTGCACCCGAATGAAAAGTTGACAAGCTCAATAATCCTGTGTAATATGGAAACACTCTTAAGCCTATGGGTTGCTCATAGTAAAAGAGAACCTTTTTATTATGTGTTGATTCCCCTTTCTATTCTCCTAGAAACTATGTTGGAAGTGGATTAACTCTGAGGGGGGGGGTGAATTAGAGTGATAATTTTTTAACTTTTGACATTGAAAGCACAATTTTAAATTTTTGACCTCGAAATAATGTGGAAGATTTAACCAAACACATGAACACTTAAAATTTGTAGAAAGATATGCAAGAGAATCAATTCATGTTAAAAGCACCATGTAGTATTGTTCTATCAAATTATGAACAACCTTATTAATGCTTTTTGAAACATAACTTCAACTTTACTCAATGTAGACTTTAACTTGCTTTAAAGAAAGCTTTTAATGACCAGATTTGTACAAATTACTTTGTATATAGACTTAAACAAATTGACATTAATCTTGTGGAAAAAATTAAAGTATCAGAGCATTGACCAATTGAATGAGCACACTAACATGAAACATAATG